>JACVTC010000423.1:0-29947 GCA_016946835.1 Neocallimastix lanati (nom. inval.) | reverse complement strand
TTTCAAGATCCTAATAGTAAGACTAATGTTGAAATAGCCTTGACTGAATATGGTTGTTTGAACAATCGTAAGGGATGATAAAGATACCATATGGATAGAAAATCTTCCTCATCATATACAAATTAATCAAATTAATTTGATATTTATACTTTATATTTTAACATATTTTTATAATTATCAAATTTTTGAAATATTATTTAAAATAATTTTAAATTTTATAAAATGATTTTTATATTTTTAAATAAAAATATTATAAAAATATATATAAATTTATAGTTTTTGAAAATTTTAAATTACGATTATGAATCTATTAATTTCATTAGTGTTACTGACAATTGTTACCAATATTGGTAATTCATTTTCGATTAATGATAAAGAAAATGAAGATATTACAAATATTGAATTTTGTCTCTACACTAATAACAATGTAATAAAAATGACCAATCCATATTACGTTGATTCTAATAATAATACGGTTTATTTTAATACTATTGAAGATTATGCAAAGTTTATTGGACCTGATTGGTTTGGTGTATCTTACTGTGGTAATAATACACTAGTTAATAATATTGGAAAGTATTATACTGTTATTAAAAATAAAAGTTACAATAAAAGAGAAAGTAAGGAAAATAAATCTGTAGATGTAAACAATAAAAAAGAAAAAGAGGTAGAAGATAATGAAAATAATGATAAACATAAATATAAAGATGATAAAGAAGAAGTTAAAGATGAAAATACTGATGATGTATATAGAAGTCGTAAGATAGAAGAATTAAAACAACAATATAAAGAAATTTATGATGATTTAATGAAAAATGGTATCAAAAATATTGCATTAAATAGTAACAATCCAGCGTATAATCCATATCATCCTTCATTAATTAGAGTCGAACAATTAAATGATGATCCATTAAATACTATTTATACTATAGGTATGCCATATAGATCTGAGGAACATATTAAATTGATAGATAATTCAAAAAGTGATATGGAAGAATGTGGCAATTTTAGTAATATGAAAGGTTCTACCTACACTTGCTCTGTTTCTTTTACTACAGAAATACAAGATACTATTAGTATATCCAATAGTAATGGTAATTCTTATCATAAATCATATGGTAAAGTTTATAGTAAAGGTGATGCTAACACTGATGAAATCAATAAAACAATTGAATTGGCAAAAACATTATCAAATTCTAAATTAATGTCTTTATCGGAATCTAAAGGTGTTAGTAATTCTATTGAAAATATATATACCGTTATTAATAGTAATAGTAAATCCACTACTGATAATAAGGATCAAACTATTACTAATAGTAGAGAAAATAGTAAAACTTATACAGTAAACGAAGAACAATCTCATGCTCACACGGATTCTGGAGAAGTTGTCGAAGAATCAAATTGGAGTAAAAGTGAAGAAATTTCTCATACTGAAGAAAATACTAGAATGGAAAAAAAAGATTTTGATAAAGTAAAAAACGAAGTATATACACCGAGATTAAAAGATATACCGATAGATCAGAGTCTCTTTGAAAATGTAACTATAACATCTTTTGATAATTATGTTTATCCAGCAGGTGAAAAATTATATAATATAGTTACAAATAAAGAAAAATTTGATTTTATTGGATGTAAAAGTCCATTAGAGTTGTTTGGTATTGATATGCCTGAAACATTTATAAATGATGCATGCAATGAAAAGCGTGGCGGTAAAGGAGGAAATCCTTATTTACAGATTTTATCTAGTGGTGGTGAAATTATTGGTCAATATGGTAATTTAGTAGCTATGGGCGATCAAAGTAGAATACAAAGAGCTGGTATTAGATCATCCGAAAATATAGCTATAGATCAAGCTAATTTGCAGTATCAATTAGCTTTAGCAGGAACTCATTCTTCATCTGACACAGTAACCCATGGTAGTACTAGAGGTGGTTCTATATCTTCCTCAAAAGGCTGGTCTGATACTGCTACTACAACTTCTGGATTTAGTAACAATTGGGCAAATACGGTTGGATATTCTGATGCCCGTACGACTGGTCATAGTGAAACTTCAACTAAAGAAAATTCTGTTTCAGATGCTACATCAAAAATGCTTTCATCTACCTTTAATAAAGACACTGGATGGGTTAACGAAGAATCAAAATCGGATACATCATCACATGGATATACTTTTGGAAATTCTGTTCAAGTCAATACTAATAACCAAACCTCTTATGAATCTGTAATAGAAAAATCTGCTCAGCATTCCTATGAAATCTCTAGAAGTAACTCCACGAGTACTACTTCAACTAAAACGGTCACAATTAATAATATTGAAGATAATTCATGTCATTCTATAGTGGCTTTGCCTATGTTCAAAACCGAAGTTGTTATCTGGGCTAAAGGTCATATAACGGAATTAAATGAAACTCGTATTACCTTTAATAGAAGTCTTATTCCTGTAGAATTTGTTGATTTTGTAACAAGTGTAATCGATTGTAAAGATAAATATAATTATAAAGAAACTTTAACTAATAATGATTTTGACAAGTTCAATTTTATTGAAAATGATAAAAATGTTAACTCGGATACCTTAATTTCAGGTGATGTTTTATTAGATGGTGAAGCCATAACAACTAAAAGTAAAAAGTATAGTTTTGGATTGTTAGGTAACGGTGAGTTAGTTTTATGTAAAGGTGATACTATTAGTGAAGAAAACTGTCAAGGAAATAAAAAAATATGGAGTAATGGAATTAATACTATACCAGATGATCATAATGATTTAAAATTTTTTATTGGTTATAATGGCCATTTATATATCACTGCTAAAAATATTTATAAAAAAAACATAAGTAATGTTAAATATTCGAAAGAATATATTGAATTATTTGAAAAAATAATCGATTTAGATAACAATTTGAATGGAGAAAAGGAAAGAATTAAAAAATTAATATTAGATTATTATAAAGTTTATAATAATAATGTTGTATTAACAAATTCTATTAAAAGTAATACAATAAGTGTAAAAGAAAAAAGAGCTCGTATTCCACATCTTCCAAAAACACAACCCATTATAACTAAAGGTACTACTGCTACAACGAGCAACCATAAATCTACAACTACTAATGTTACCACAAACAATAATAAATCTAAAACTATTACAGTTACTACAAGCAGCCATAAATCTACAACAACTACTATTAACAGTAATAAATCTACAACTACTATTATTCCTACAAACATTAATAAATCTTCAACAAGTATCATTATTACAAATAATAATAATTCTACTACAACTAATAATGCTAACGTAACTGCAACAACAACAACAACAATAACAACAACAGTAACTAGTACAACATCTCCTACTTCGGATAATCCAAATGGAATAACTATAGAAGACGATGATTATATTATTTGGGATTCTTTACCTAAAAATTTACCTTTTAATGTAGGTTTCCCAGATGATAAAGGTTATTATTTACATATTAAAGATGAAGATGATGTGAGAATAGGAGCTTCAGTGACTTTATACGATGGCGTAGGTGTAAAAATTTGGGAAATTAAAGGTCATCAAGAAAATTATAATGGTTACGCTTTTCCAGTAGAATATGTATATCCATTGAGTATTAACGGTAATATAAAAGCCGATTATGAATATTACGATAAACATAATGTACATAATACTAAAGTTGTTAAAGATCTTAATACTAATACAATTGAAATGAATTGTTCTAATAGGTTGAATCAAAATGAAGCACTAATATCTGAAAATAAAAAATATAGATTTTATGTTCAAAAAACTGGAAATATGGTAATAAAAGATAATTCAAGAACTACTTGGTCTTCCAATACAGCTAATATTGATTTGTTTGATGGTTCTTATAAAATTGTTTTTTCTCCATTAGGTGAAATTATATTAAGAGATAAAAGCAATTATTCTATATGGCATTCGATTAATCCGTTAGCTCTTGTTGACTCAGAAAACCTTTTAATAGTTATAAATTCTATTTAACATTAACTAACGAAGGTGAATTAATTGTTGAAGATCAATACCATAATGTTTATTGGAGTAATTGGAATAAAAGATTATACGATGGTCATATTAGATTTGTTAATCCCGTTTTATATGAAATTACATCTTGTTCAGAACATGTAAGAAATAAATATATATATGAAATATTTTCAGAAACAGATATATATAATTATAATTATTTTGAAAATTCCAATGAAGATCCAATCTTCATTTAAAAATACTACTTTAATAATTTATTACCGGGAGAATCATTATTATCAGATTATAATATGTATTTAAATGTTACGGATACTGAAGTTAAACTTATTAATGGTAACTTGAACGAAACCACAATTATACAAAGTTGTCCAAAGGATGAAGGAGTTAAGGAATTACAATTAAATAATCAAGGTCTATTTCTAATTTGTAACAACAAAACCAAAAAAACGATTGTATCCATTGATCCTAAATTCGATGAAAAAGGTAATAATCTTAATAAATATAATAGATTATATATTGAATATAGACCAAATATGTAAAAACCAGAATTAATGATTTTTAATGTAAAAAATTGGGAACCGATATGGAAATACTCCGGTATAAGATATTTATCTAGTATAAGACAAGTAAATAGACCATTCTATGGTAGTAGTCATGGAATAAATAATGTAATGTTATTATGAATATAATCATAATAAAATTTACATAAAAATATCAGTAACTGAAGCTAATGTTCATGGAGTTACTGAAGATGATACTCATGCCATAACTAATACTACAAGTGTTTCTAGAAAAAATAATTGGAGTGGATATAAAGAAAAATAAGGTACAAAAGAATATAGTTATTTAAGTAAAGAAGATTATGACTATCATGATGATCAATATGAGCCCATCGGTAGAATAGATTATATAAATGATAAAACTTCGTATAATGACAAAAATAATGAAATGAAAATAATTACGAATTTATTGTATATTAAAATAATTATAGTTCGGATAACGAAACACAGTTAGAAAAGATTTCTTCCTTTAGTAGCATTGGCACCTATAATAGTTGATTTTGCTATTTCAACTGCAGCTAGAGTATTAGTAAAACAAGGAATAAAGTATGCTGGTAAATATGTAGTTAAAAAAATATCTAAAAAATTAGCTAACAAAGCAGGTAAAGAAGCAGCGAAAAATCTATCTAAAAAAGTTAAAAGGGGAGGAAAAAAAAATTATATAGATGGAACAAATCAAGCAGGTCAAACGGTTTCAAAATTATATGGAAATATACAAAAAAATGATAATTTAGATTTTCATAAAGAATCATTTAGCCGAACTAATGATCAAAATAAAAAATTATCAACAAACAGAAAATTGGAATCAAAAAAATTTTGATCAAAAAGAAACATGGAATTGGAAAAATTTTGATCAAGTTGAATATTGGAATAAAAGAAAATAACAAACGGAATATAATATTATTCTATTCACTAAATATATTTAGTGAATAGAATAATATATATAATTATAATTATTTTACTATTTTATAAAAATAAAATGTTTTTAAAAATTTTTAATTTCTAAAAATAAAAAATTAAAAAGTAGTATATTATTGAAAAAATATTTTAATGACGAAATCATTTATAATATATGGTTTTTTTTTTATTAAATTGTATATTAATGACTATTTCAAATTTTTGATACTAATAGCAAGTGTTATATTGATGGAAATTTATATTTTAATAAAATTAATATTTTAACTACTCATAATATTCATTTATATAGAATATTGTAAATATTTTTTAATTGAACTTATCATATATATTATATGGACAAATAGACCAATAGTTTTAATCACAAGTAAAAATTATAAATCGTCAATCTTATTAATTTATTGAGATAAATTAAATATAAGAAGATACAAAAATTATCTGAATTCATCTTTTCACTCAACTTTCTCAGAAAATATTCATTGCAAAGATAATATAATGTAATTAATTAAAATTATTTAAGAACAAGTAACATCTTTAGTATAAATATATATAAATTTCATTATATTGAACATCGCTAATAACTTATTTATGTTTGGTTATAAATAACTTTATAAATAAAACATTATATTCAATTTAATTTTAATTCTTTAATTTATTTAAAAATTTACTGAAATTTATAATGTTCTGTTTTTTCATACGTAATTCTCATTTTTTTTATATATTGACAATACAAATTAAATTTTTTATATTTTATTTTTAAGTGTTATATTTAATATTTAATATATTTAGATTTCATAAATAAGTATATTTTATATATTAATTAATTTATAGTTTAATTAATAATACAATTTTTCTATTTTTATTTCTCTTATTAATTAATATAATATCTTTCTAATAAATGGAAAATCTCTTATTATATTTACAATATTAAGTTATACATTTATTGATATTTTTATGTAAATTTTATTATGATTATATTCATGACAAATTTTCAAAAATTCCAATAATGAAATTTTTAAACTTGTCTTATATGTTCGATATTGTTTAATGCTAAATAATAACCGTATAATCGAAGATTTATATTATTAATTGATTTAATTTAATAAAATTTAATATTTTCAAAATAAAAATAGTTGATTTATTCCATTATTCAGTGTTTATTTTTTTCATAATTGATTTAATTTATAATATATAATTTAATATAACTAATTTAATAAAATATAAAATGTACTTATTGTTATTATAGTTGTTGCAAAAAAAATATATTTATATAACTATATCCACAATTATTAAAGCATTTAATATATTTTATACTATACAATTTAAAATAAAATATTTAATGAAATTTATGTTATATAATATAGTTTTAAATATATTTAAAAAAAAAAACAATAAATAATTAGTGAAAAATGTAATTTACGAAATATTTAATAATAATATATAATTAAAATTTTTATTAATTGACTTATTTTCATTATTACATCAAACAAATTTATTTTATCTATTTATAAAATAATTTTTATTTCTTGTTAAATAAATATTTTCATATAAATATCTCAAAATTTTATTAATAAATAAGTTAATAGGATAAATTATTAATTTATTGTTAATATTTAGAAAATTTTTAGAAAAATGGTAATTTACATTATTTTAAATAAAAAAAATAATCAAAATTATAATTTTAATTTCTTAATAAAAATAAACATTTTTTCTCAAATTAAATAGAATTAGAAATATAAATTTTATTTATATATTAACTTAATAAAATATTTTTTATTTGTAAATAATATAATTGTATTTTATATAAATTAATATTGTTTTACAAAATTTTATATAAAATGAGTTTACTTTTTTTTATTATTTAATAATTATTTTAGTATTATATAAATTAAATATATAAATATTATTTATTATTTTTATATAAAAATTTTTTAATTGATATATTTAATTATTATACAAATTTAAAATATTTTATACCTTGCATAATAAATATTTTTTATTCATTAAAATTAAATTTTTAATTTATAATTTAAATATTATATATATATAAATCATTAATTTTTATCCTTTATATTAAATCTACTTGTGTTTATGAAATTTCTACTATATGAAAAGCAAATTGGGTTTTATCGTATTATAATTTTAGAAATCCCTTTAATGTATTTCTCAATAAAAATAGTTATTTAATAAAATATATCACCTATATTTATATATATGATTGCATTTTATTAAATAAATGTAATAGAGAGAAATGTATTTGGGACTTCGAATTATTATCTAATAAATGTATTAATATTCCTTATGCTTTTAATATTTAATAACTATTATTTCATTTCGATAGTATTAGTTTAAATTATATATCATTTATATATTGTACTAAACTATCTTTTGATAAATGCTTTTTTGAAAATTAATTTTCATTGAAGTTATATTAGAATCTTATAATAGATAAATTAATAATTCAATAAATAGAAATTATGATATAAAAATAATTCAAATCATTCTTAATTTTGCTTGATTTATTTTCATAAAGTAAAATATTATTGGTAAGCCTTTCGAATATTTATTTTTTTTTTTACTAATAAAGCTTCTTCAATTCATTTTATAATTAAAAATAAGCTTTTTTTGTAGGATTGAATATAATTTGCTTTTCATATCTATTATTTAAATGCTTATATTTTTATCATTTGCTAACATTGAATACAAGTACTTATATTTCAAATAAAGATTATTATAAAAAAATTGTTTGTATATTAGTGATTTTTAATATATATATTTTTTTAAATTTTATTTATTTTTATTTTTAATCATTTTTCGTTTTTTTATTAGTTATTAATTTTTTATTGATTTGTTTTCTTCTTCTTTTTTTTTAAGAAGAAATTTATACTAAATTAATACCAAAAGTTAAAGAAATATTTTATAATTAACATAATATAATATAAAAATTATATAAGTATTTTTATTTTCTTTTTTTTTATAAATAATTAATAAAAAAATGATGATAATTAATATTATGCTAATAATACTAATTATAAATGATAATAATAATATTAATTTCATTAAAAATGATTCTTTTAATTTAAAAATAAATATTTTAATGATGATTTAATATATATATTTTAGTAATAACTAAATAGGGGATATAAATATTATATTAAATTAAAATATATTTTTTCATTTTTATATAATTTACATTATAAATAATAATATATAATTATAATTAATTTTTTTATATTACTTTAATTTATTAAGAATTCTTTTATTAATTTAATAATATATATACTTAATAAAAAGAAATTAAAAACTTTAAATAGTATATTAATGAATTTAACTATTAATTAAATTTATTTTTAAATTATTAAAATTTTAAATATTGAAATAAATATACTTTATTAATATTTCTAAAATTTTTTTACACTTATATATTTACGAAATCAAAATTATTTTTATTAATTATAAAAAAGAAAAAAATTATTTTTTAATCAATAATTATATACTTTAAACTTTTAATTGATCAATAAAATGGATAACAATATTAATATAATCAAACGATATATTGAAAAAAAAGATTATATTAATTTAGAGGAGATTTTAAGTAATTTTATTATTCCCTTAAATGAAATACTAAATAAAAACTTTGATATAATATGTTTTGCAATTAAAAATGGATGTGAAGATTCTTTTATTAAAAATATTTATAAATGGTATAATATTAATCAGTTAGATTATTGTTATTTTTTAAATAATAGATTTATTTCTCCACTATTATATTCATTTATTTATAAAAAATATGAATTAATTGAGTTCCTAACAAATAAAGGAGCTAATATTAATAGAAAATATAATAATATGAGTTTATTAAAATACTTAATTAATAATGAATATTTTAACGAAGAAAATATTTCAATTTTAGTTAAAAATAAATATAAATTTAGTCGTCATGATTTTGAAATTCTTTTTCAAAAAGAGTTCAATTTAATTATATTAACATTTGAACAAATCACTTTATTCAACGAAGAAATAAAAAATAATTATAATAAAAATAATAATATGGAAAAAAAAAAAAGAAGAAGATTTGAAAAAGAAAAAGAAAAAGAAAAAATCATCATGCAGGAAATTAATATACCATTTATGTGGTATATCAAATTATTTAAAGAAAATAAATTTAGAGAAATAACTCTATTACTTAAATATGAAAGATCAAAAGAAAAATTTAATGGAATAAAATTTTTCGATCATCAATTTAAATATTTAAATAAAAATAGAGAAAATGATATTGAATTTCATTTCTTACATGAAATTATTGAAAAAAATATTGAAATCCCAAATTTCAAAAATGGAAATTATGATGATGTAAATAAAGATATCCAGATTAGAAATAAATTTGAACAAATTTTAAATAGAAAAAGAAAATTATATAAAAGAATTATTTTAAATAAAAAAAACGAAGAAATTGAAGAATTTAAAAATAATAATAAATTTTTTTTACTCTATTTACAAAAAAAAAAATTATAATTAATTAGAATTAATTAAAATAAACATTAAAAATAAAAAAAAAAAAAAAAAAAAAAGACAAATTCATATATAATAATTTTTATTTCATGATAAAATAATAATAAGATTATTATTTTATTATTTATATATTTTTTAATTTCTTAATTAATATACTTAAATTTTTATATATTTTTTATATTTTTTAAATTCTAATATTTTTTTTATAATATGTAAAATTAATATATTTTATATAAAACTAATTTTATTTTATATAATAAATATAATTATTTAATATTAAAAAAAATTATGTTAATGTAATTAAATTTTATTGTTATATAAAATAAATTTAATGTAAATAAAAAAATTTAATAATAATGATCATGTTAATGTTTAAATTTAAATATTCGTGTTAATTTAATGTTTTATTTTTAAATTTATATTTAAAATTTTTGATAAAAATATATATATATATTTTATTTATTGTTATATAAATTTTTACATTTTTTTTATTAATTCATACTTTATATTATTATTTAAATTTTTTTTATATAAATAAAAATAATAAATATATTTTACTTTAAATAATAACAATATATTTTATTTATTTTTTTATTATGTTATATATTCATTTTTCTTTATTTTTTTATCTTAAAAACAATGAAATGTATTATGTAATAATTTGTCAAGTAACGTGATATGTTATATGTAAAATAATCATAATAATATATTTAATGAATTCTTATAATTTTTTCGTTAAATATAAAAATGATGGAAATTAAATCTTGTAAATTTTTGAATTAATTTATTGAAATTCCAAAATTAATTTAACAAAAATAAAATAAAACTATCGAAAAATCATATATTTATTTATTATTTTTTTAATATGTTTTGTATTTATTTTTCTTTATTGTTTTATATCAAAAAAAATAGAATGTATTTTTTAATAGTTTGTCAAATAACGTGAACACTATGTTATATGTAAAATAATCATAAATAATTTAATTAATAAATTCTTATAATTTTTTAGTGAAATATAAAAATGATGGAAATCAAAACTTGTAAAATCTTTGAATTAATTTATTGAAATTCCGAAATTAATTTTAACAAAAACAAAATAAAACTATCGAAAAATCCAAATAATAAGTATATATTTTATTTATTAATTTTTAATATATTTTATATTTATTTTTCTTTATTGTTTATCTCAAAAAAAAGGAATGTATTTTTTAATAGTTTGTCAAGTAACGTGAACAATATTTTATATGTAAATTACACATAAATAAATTAAATAATAAATTCTCAATAATTTCTAGTTAAATATAAAAATGATGGAAATTAAAACCTGTAAAATCTTTGAATTAATTTATTGAAATTTCAAAAATAATTTAACAAAAATAAAATAAAACTATCGAAAAATCCAAACAATTACCAAATATTTTAATTATTATTTTTTCATTATGTTTTATATTTATTTTTCTTTATTTTTTTATCTCAAAAAAATAAAATGTATTTTTTAATAGTCTGTCAAGTAACGTGATATGTTATATGTAAATTTATCATAAATAATTTAATTAATAAGTTCTTATAATATTTTGGTTAAATATAAAAATGATGGAAATCAAAATCTGTAAAGTCTTTGAATTAATTTATTGAAATTTCATAATTAATTTAACAAAGATAAAATAAAACTATTCTAAATCCGGATATTAACCAAATATTTTATTTATTATTTTTTTAATATGTTTTGTATTTATTTTTCTTTATTGTTTTATATCAAAAAAAATAGAATGTATTTTTTAATAGTTTGTCAAATAACGTGAACACTATGTTATATGTAAAATAATCATAAATAATTTAATTAATAAATTCTTATAATTTTTTCGTTAAATATAAAAATGATGGAAATTAAATCTTGTAAAATTTTGAATTAATTTATTGAAATTTCATAATTAATTTAACAAAAATAAAATAAAACTATTCTAAATCCAGATATTAACCAAATATTTTATTTATTATTTTTTCATATGTTTTATATTCATTTTTCTTTATTTTTTTATCTCAAAAATATGAAATGTATTTTTTAATAGTTCGTCAAGTAACGTGAACAATATTTTATATGTAAAAATATCATAATTAATTTAATAAATTCTTATAATTTTTTAGTTAAATATAAAAATGATGGAAATTATATCTTGCAAAATCTTTGAATTAATTTATTGAAATTCCGAAATTAATTTTAACAAAAACAAAATAAAACTATCGAAAAATCCAAACAATAACCATATATTTTATTTATTAATTTTTAATATATTTTATATTTATTTTTCTTTATTGTTTATCTCAAAAAAAAGGAATGTATTTTTTAATAGTTTGTCAAGTAACGTGAACAATATTTTATATGTAAATTACACATAAATAAATTAAATAATAAATTCTCAATAATTTCTAGTTAAATATAAAAATGATGGAAATTAAAACCTGTAAAATCTTTGAATTAATTTATTGAAATTTCAAAAATAATTTAACAAAAATAAAATAAAACTATCGAAAAATCCAAACAATTACCAAATATTTTAATTATTATTTTTTTCATTATGTTTTATATTTATTTTTCTTTATTTTTTTATCTCAAAAAAATAAAATGTATTTTTTAATAGTCTGTCAAGTAACGTGATATGTTATATGTAAATTTATCATAAATAATTTAATTAATAAGTTCTTATAATATTTTGGTTAAATATAAAAATGATGGAAATCAAAATCTGTAAAGTCTTTGAATTAATTTATTGAAATTTCATAATTAATTTAACAAAGATAAAATAAAACTATTCTAAATCCGGATATTAACCAAATATTTTATTTATTATTTTTTTCATATGTTTTATATTCATTTTTCTTTATTTTTTTATCTCAAAAAAATGGAATGTATTTTTTAATAGTTTGTCAAATAACGTGAACACTATGTTATATGTAAAATAATCATAAATAATTTAATTAATAAATTCTTATAATTTTTTCGTTAAATATAAAAATGATGGAAATTAAATCTTGCAAAATCTTTGAATTAATTTATTGAAATTTCAAAAATAATTTAACAAAAATAAAATAAAACTATCGAAAAATCCAAATAATAACCATATATTTTATTTATTACTATTTTATTATGATTTATATTCTTTTTTTTTTTTTTAAAAAAAAAATGAAATGTTAATTTTAATAGTTTGTCAAGTAACGTGAACAATATTTTATATGTAAATTACACATAAATAAATTAAATAATAAATTCTCAATAATTTCTAGTTAAATATAAAAATGATGGAAATTAAAACCTGTAAAATCTCGGAATTAATTTATTGAAATTTCAAAAATAATTTATCAAAAAAAAAAATAAAACTATTTTAAAATCCAAATAATAACCAAATATTTTATTTATTATTTTTTCATATGTTTTATATTCATTTTTCTTTATTTTTTTATCTCAAAAATATGAAATGTATTTTTTAATATTTATCAAGTAACTTGAACACTATGTTTTATGTGAAATGATCATAAATAATTTAATTAATAAATTTTTAGTATATTTTAGTTAAATACAAATATGATGGAAAAAATTATGTAAAATTTTTGAATTAATTTATTGAAATTTCAAAATCAATTTAACACAAAAAAAATAAAACTATTGAAAAATCCAAATAATAACCATATATTTTATTTATTACTATTTTATTATGATTTATATTCTTTTTTTTTTTTTAAAAAAAAAAATGAAATGTTAATTTTAATAGTTTGTCAAGTAACGTGAAAACTATGTTATATGTAAAATAATCATAAATAATTTAATTAATAAATTCTTAATATTTTTTAGTTAAATACAAAAATGATGGAAATTAAAATCTGTAAAGTCTTTGAATCAATTTATTGAAATTTCAAAATTAATTTAACAAAAAAAAAAAAAAAAAAATTAAAATCCAAATAATATTAATAAATTATTTATTATTAGTTTACGTTATATGTTCATTTTTCTTTATTTTTTTTATCTCAAAAACAATGAAAAGTTTTTTAATAGGTCGTCAAATAACATGAACACTATTTTAAATGTAAAATAATCATAAATAATTTAATTAATAAAATTTTATTATTTTTTAGTTAAATACAAAATATATGAAAAAAAAAAAAAAAAAAAAAAAAATTGGAATTAATTTACTGAAATTTCAAAATTAATATAAAAACAAAACAAAAAAATACATTATTATTTTAATAAAATATACTATAAATAAAAATAAATAAAAAAAAAAAAAAAATAATTAAAATGAAATAAAAAATATATTTTATTAAAAAACAAGTATAAAAATATTTAAAAAATAATTTTTAAAAATTAATAATAATATATATTTATTTTATATATTTTTTTTTTATTCTTTTTTTTATAAAAAATCTTTTTTAGTATTTAAAAGAAATTTTTTAATTATTTTATGTAATATATAAATTTTTTTTTTTTTATTTTATTTAATATTTGTTTCGTATAAAATAATAAAAATGCTACATGTTTCAATATAATATCATTATAATAAATATTAATATAAAAAATTACATGAAATATATAAAATTTTCAATAAAAAATAAAATTAATACATTAATAATAAAATAAATTTTAATACAAATTTATTAATACTTTTAAATAATTAGAGAGTATTATAATTTAATTATTAATTGATTTATCATAAAAATTTTAAATTAAAAAATACTTTCGAAGAATATCAACTATATCTGATGAAACGTTATATTCATTAATTAAATTCAAAATTTCACTTTTGCTTGAATATAAACAATGAAGAATATAATTATTGTTTTTCAAAAATGTTTCTAATTTTAAATTATTATTATTTTTTATTAGTTCAACTATTTTTAATTTTTTATTTATTATAATGGTTTCATTTTCATTAATTGCATACTCTTTACTAAATGGAAATGTGTTTTCATTGTTTATAATAAAATTAAAAAAATCATAAAATGATTTTTTATTAAAATTTCTATCAAAATAATTTAAATAAAAAATAATAAAATCCTTAAATGATCTTGTTTTTTCTGTAATATAATATTTATAAAGATATTCTACTTTCTTGTAATCTTTCCTGTCTAAATATTTCAAATATAATTCCATTGGGATTTCAATTTTATTTATTTCATTATTAACCCTATGGTTAAATTTTCTTTTTGAAATTCCAGCTTTATTTTTATATAAATTAAGTAGATATTTTATAAAATTTATATCAAAAACAAAGTTTTCTAAGCACTTTTTAATATATTTAAATTCAAAATTGCTGAGTCGTTCAATCTTAAATTTTTTTAAACTAAAGCCATTTTTTAAGAGAAAATTTAATTTTCTCATAGTTAATAAATTTTCTTCTCTTAAAATTTCTAAAATATATTTACCATTTATTTTGAAATACATGTCAGCTCCTTTATTAATTAAAAATTCAACTGATTGAAAATCAGAAAATTCTAATGATACTAAAAGTGGTGATTTTACATTATTATTTGAATCCATTAAAACTTCTAAACTATTTTGATAATTTACAATAGTTTCATCTTTGTGATTACTCATATCATATAAATGATATATATCTTTAACTACATAATTTAAAGTTTTATAATTACACCTGTTATAGATTAATTTTATAATATAGAAAGTGCAATTTAAACTTAAAGCCAAAGTAAGTAGATCGAAATTAGTACTATTTAAAAAATAAAGAGGAGTTTCTAAACTATTAATAAAATCTTTTAATTTATCAATATTATTCCTCTTAAGTAATTCTAAAATTAATTTCTGTTTTTCTGAAAGAATATCATTTGTTTTCATTATTTTCATTCTTTTCATAATTTAAAAAATATTATAATACTCTAATAGTGCTTTAATTATTAAAAAAGATATTTTATATATGATTATGATTTTACTTTTATGTATAAGTAATTAAAATATTAAAAATATTTATATATATTAATATATAAAAATTATAGAATAAAAGTGTAAAATAAAAAAAAAAAAAAAAAATTAACTTTCTTTTTAAATGTATTAATCTTAATTGATGTAAAATTTTAAAAAAAAATTTTTAATATAAAGTCTTTTTTCTAAAATATAATATTTTTATTCAAAATATATTTATTTTTAAATAAATTTTTAATTACATAAAAGAAATAAAATAAAACAAAATTATTATTAATTACAAAAAAAAATTTAATAAAAAACTTTATTAACTTTAATTTTTCAATAATCAGTAAATCTATTATACATATTTAAATATTTATAGTAAATGTTTTTTATATAATTTCTATTAAATAAATGATTAAATAAGTAAAAATAATATAAATAGTTTTATTGTTAAATTTCAGAATTATTTTATTTTAAATGCTAATATTATTAGTAAAGTATATATAATAATATATTAAGACGTTAAACATAATTTATCAGAATTTTAAAAAATATTAATAAAAATTTATGGTTTTATATATATAATATCATATTAGGAATTTATCCTAATAAATATATATTTATTATGTTATTAATATGAATTTAGAAAACAATAATAACTTATTTTTAACTAAATATTATAAAAAAAATTTATTTATTAATGCTTTTTATTTACAGGGAAAATAATATATATATTATGTAACAAAAAAAGTAAAAAATCTTTTTTTATATTAAAAAATTTCAGTAAATTATTGAGTATAATTTTTTAATATTTTATCTATATTTTATATTTTTTAAAGTTTTAATTAAATTAATGAATAAAAAATATTTAATAATTAAAAAAAATAATTAATTATATAATATTTAAAAAAAAAAACAAAATCCGAGAAATTTCATTTTTATATAATAAAAAACATAAAAAATAAAAAATAAATAAAGTCAAGTTGAAACTAAAACCAAATATAAAATTAAAAATAAAATAAAAAAAATAATACACATTTTATATACTTAAATTAAAAATAATATTATAAGAGTATATATTTTAAACTAGTTTATATTATATTCAATAAATATTATCAAATAAAACAATTAAATAAAAATGAAAATTTTTTCTTAGATTATTATTTATATTTTTCAAGAAGAGAATCAATTTAAACTTTCCTAGAAAGAGGAGATCCATATCTTTGTATATTGACATTCATTCTCTTTAATGTATTCCTCCCTTCATCCTAGTAATTATTTATAAGTTTTATAATCTTAAATTTTTAAATTTTTTATTTTTTTTTTTTTTTTTTATTCAACTTAATTATTTCCTTATTTATGTTTTTTTTTTCATTTTTTTCTTTTTTAATTAAATATTTTATTAAATTTATTTTTATATTCAACTAATAATTTATATGTAATTATTAATATTTTAATAATTTGTATCGCTTCTTTTTTTTAAAAAATTATTTACAATATAAATAAAAACTTTCTTTCATATTTAAGAGTCAGTGACTTTTTTTTATACAAAACATAAAATATGGGTATCTAGAAGAGTTTAATTTTTCATAAATAATAAAAATTTAAATCGAAAAAAGAAAAGTGTAAAAAATAAAATTAATAATATTCCTAAAAAGTTATTTTAACAATAAATGTAAAAATGTTTTACATTTAAAAACTACTCTTAAAAAATTAAAACTTGGAAAAAAATATTTTTATAAAACTTTTTATATTAATAATAATCTAATATTGAGAAATTGAACCTTTTCTTGATTTCTTATTTTCTTTTTCTTCAATTACACATATCAACTTTATTCGTTTGATACGAGATTAAAAATTAATAATATAAAATTTTATTTATAAATAATTAGTAATACCATCTTTTGAAAAATGATACTTTTAACTGATTTATCACGTCATTAATTAGTGGTATTTCATTATAAGAAAAGAAATGAAATGGTGAGATATTGAAAAATTATACTGGAAACATTAAATATATGAATCGATATCCCTTTTTAACTTTAGTCTAGGGTACAAATTTTATATATATATATACGTAAAAGTATCTAATTTAATTTTATTATTTCTTTATTTCTTTATTTCTTAAATTATACATTTATAAATTTAATTTAAACATTTATATCTTTATTTAATTATTTATATTAGAATTTAAATTTAGTCAATAAATTAATAGAAATTTCTTTCTTACAGACTGATAAATTCTATATTTCTTTATATTTTATTTTATTTAACTTTTAATTACTAAAGTTTTTTAAAAAATAATTTTAAAGTATAAAATCTTTAAAATAATAAAAAAAAAGACAAAAAATAAAATAAAATTTTTTATAGTTCTTTTTTTTTATTTTTTTTTATTAGTAATCAAGATATATTGATTTTTTTTTTTACTTTCAATTTTTTATTTATTTAATAATCACTATTTATAGATTCTTATAATTTCAATTTATTATTAATTAGTAATAGATAAAAAAAAGATAAGTTAATAAAAGAATAATTATTAATTCTATTCTTAATATCAAGTAACAAATAATTAAAAAAATAAATAATTTTCAATATTTATATTTTAAGAAAATCAATATATATTTTTAATAGTAAGATTTTTATACATCATTTATTATTATTTCTACTCACAAACTATTTTTACTGAATTTGATAGCAATGATTAAAAGTAAGTATTTTCCTCCCTTTATATATACAAATTATTTTTATCTCATAGATAATATAAATAAGATAATTCCCTCACTTTGGCCCTGAGAGGGGGTGCACAATTACTGTTATTAAATATATCTACGAAAGGAATTCCTATCGTATGGGTTTAAGTTATTAAGATAAATTCTACGTAAACTAATTTTCTAATTAATATACAATTACCAAGTAAGCTAGTACAAATTTCATTGGGTTAGGTTATATTAACCTCGACTTGAAAGGGAAGTTAGGCACTGGAGAAACACTATGAGAAAAAAAAAATATATATATATATATATACTAGAAAATTCTCAATAATGTTTTGAATGACAGAGCGCCAATTGCTTGAACACTCAGTAAGACCGTCTAGTAGGGATAATTTTCGTAATTGGAAATCATAAGGAAGTGTTGTGACTACCTAAATATTCTAAAATGTGGTGAAACCCGAACTAAAAAAAAATAAAAAATATTTAATTACTTATTTTTATGTCTTTTTTAAGGACAGAAATATTATTTTTTACAATTTTATTTTATTATATTATTAAATTTATAAATATTGTTTATTTTCAATAAATAGAGTCTATTTTTCATAAATAATATTCTTCATAGATTATCCCTTTCTAGTATTTCTTCCCCACTTAAAATTTAAGTTTAAATTATAATCTTTTAATTGTCGACTTTGTGGTAGACACAATTTTTTAGAAATATCTATAAAAATATTTTTCAGGAATTTCGTTAATCCATCTACTAAATTACTTTTATATTTAATATAATGCTGTTTAATCTTATTTCACATTATAAATTACTTTATATAATAAAATCAGAATATTTTTCAAACGTTCTCTTAATTTTCTATTGTGAGTTCCTTTTGATTTTCTGACTGCTTTATTGACAGAAAAAATAATTTCCTATACATTTTGATAAATATATACTCAAAAAATACAATTAATAATATTTTGATTTTTTTATTTACATATAAAGTTTTATTAATTGTTTAAATATCAGGTTTATATAGAAATTATTTTAATTCATTATTCAATTCTTTTTCTGCTTAGCTTAAATCCATATATAGCCTTAAAAACTTTTTATTATAATCTGGATGCCTTTCAGGCGGTTTCATGTATACTTCTTCAGTGAGATTTGGATTTAGGAAGGCAACAATAATATCAATTTATTTTATTTTGAAACCTTTTTCTTTTTTTTTATGTGTTGCTGAAGATGTGAATATTCTAAGATAATTATGTTTTAAAGTTTTGGAATTGCAATTATTATTATTATCATTGAAATTTTTTATTACAATTACTATTATTGCTATTATTACTATTACTTATTAATTTAATTATTACTTTTGTTATTTTTGACAATATTATAATTGTCTTCTCTGTTATTATTATAATTATTATTAATGTTATCATTGCTCTTTTTCATTTTTATTTTTATTGCTATTATTTGAAAATATAAAATAAAAGGACTTGATTTAGATTCAATATATTCTTTATTACTCCAACATTACTTTTTTATTACCTTTCAAAATAAATTGGTAGATTTTACTTCATAATTGTTGGATTAGGTTCATTGTTTTTAGAAGAAATAAAAAAAATTTATTCATAATAATATAAAAAATTTTCAGTAATAACAAATTTGTTAAGTATTAGCTACATTATAATTATACATTATGCATTGTAATATTAATACGCCACTATAAGCCACATTATGAATACATTAGTTATTAGATAGTTATTAAATAGTTATTATAAATCTTATTTATTATATTTTGTTAAACTTTTATATTCTTTATTATGTAATATTCATATAATTAAATATAAATAAATAAAAGCCATATTAACTATAAATAATCATAATTGAGATTGTGAGATTTCAGTTACATTTACATTTTTAACAAAATTTTATATTAGTATAAATTTTATATATAAATATTAGAAAAGTATATATAAATATTAGAAAAGTATATATTAATAATATAAAAAAATATAAATTAATAATATAAAAATATAAATAAATAATATAAAAATATAAATAAATATAATAAAAATATAAATAAATATTATAAAAATATAAATAAATATTATAAAAATATAAATAAATATAATAAAAATATAAATATAAATTATAAAAATATAAATAAATATTATAAAAATATAAATAAATATTATAGTATATAATTCAATTGGTAAATAAATTATAATATATTACACTTGAAATTTTAAAATAGAAGTTTATAAAATGAATTTATTATAAAAAAAAAAAATTAAAAAAAAAAAAAAAATTAAATTAAATTAAATTAAATTAAAAACTTGATTAAAAATTTAATTAAAATTATAATTAAAATTTTAATTAAAATTTTAATTATAAAAAATTTTTTTTTTTGGTTTTATTAATAATAATAATAATAATAATAAAAATAATAATGAAAGCTAAAACAGTTATAATATAAAAGCTGATGATATGAAAGATAATGATGAAATGAGAAATTACATTAGTAATAATAATGAAGATTATAAAGTCAAATACTATGATTTATATAGTATAATAAATTATATTAATGAAATAATTAAAAAGATAGAATTAGAGAATGTTTTTTCTTCCGAATTTAATAAATTCTTTAAAGAAATATTTATAAATTTTGATTATATTGGAAAGTGAAATATAAATTTTCTACTTAAAAATGGGTATATTGAAAAGAAAATATCAAAATTAATAAATTATGAAATATTAACGAAAGATTATATAAATAAATATAGAGAAATTATTTGGACATTATTAATTAAAAATAGTTATTTAATATATGTTATTACCAGTAATAATTACTGTATTTCAGAGGTAAGAAAGTTAAAAATAAAGATTAAAGATGTTGGAAAATTAATAATTAAAATTATTTTATAAAAAAAATCTCAACAAAAATCAATTTTTTATATTAATAACAAAAAATTTTATATTTATTTATTTTTTTTTATTATTATATTTAAAAATAATATTAATTGATATTTTTGATTAATTTTTATTAATTCAGAAGGAGAAAAAGTTAACTTATCTTTTAAATGGTCATAAATAAATTAAATTATATATCTAAAAATAAAAATTTTTTTATATGGACATAAGTTTTGTTATGACCAAATTATTTTTAAATATATATTTATATATAAAAGGAGGTAATAATTTTTTTTACTTTCAGTTTTAATATTATTTATTTTATCAGTTTCAAGACTTAATCATTTTTTTTTTTTTTTTTTTCAATTTGAGAAAGTTTTGAATTCTAATTTTTATTATCTATATTATTATTGGTATTAGTATTTCATATAAAAAATTTTAATAATATTTTATATAATTTTTTATTAAATCAAAAAAAAAAAAAAAAAAAAAATATTTTTAAATGGCTGAAAGTAAATTAAAACGAGTAACTGAAAATGAAAATCAGGATTTCACAGTAGAACCTCCAAATAAAAAAAGGAAAGAAAGAAGTGATTTATTAAAAAAGTTTAAATGTAAATATTTTTATATTGATAAATCCTTATTAATAAAAGAATTTTTACAGAATGGTTCAAAAATAGTATGTATTACTAGACCCTCTGGATATGGAAAGACCACTAATTTAATTATGTTGCGTTATTTTTTTGAAATGAATTATGAAAACATAAAAGAAAATGAATTTCAAAATCTTCAAAATAAAAAATATTTTGAAAATTTATTAATAAGTAAAGAAAAGGAAGATGACCAAACATATCTTGATAAATATCAAGGTAAATATCCAGTAATTTATCTTGATTTTAGTTCTGACTTTAAAATAGGAAAAACTTTTGAAGTAACTATTGAAAATTTTAAAACATTTATTAAAAAATTGTTTAGAAGTTATAAAAACATTAATTTAAAAAATTTAGATAAATATGATAAAGAACAATGGGAAAATTTTCAAAGTGGTATTTTTTCATTATATGAATTAAAAGAATCAATTTCTTTTCTATGTTTAAGTTTAAATGAAGCATTCAATAAACAAATAATATTATTAATAGATAACTATGATTCACCCATATTAAACACTGTTAATACTAGTTTTTATAATGAATTTTTTAAATTTTATAAAGATGTCTTTTTAAATATATTTAAAGAAGATAAGTATTATCATTATTTATTTAAAACATTCATTACAGGAAATTTAAATGTAAATGAATACTATTTTAACGAAATAAATTTAATAAATAACTCTATAATAGATGGTAAATATAAAGAATATTTTAATATAACCGATTCTGAAATGAAAAAACTTATATCCATATTTAAATTAAACAATGAAATTTTTGATAAATATGGTTATTATGGTATAAATGAATTATCAACTACAAATTCAAAAAATATTAATATTACAAATGAAATAAATATTATCTTTTCATCAAATTTAACTCATTTTATTGATAATAATAATAATAATAATAATAATAATAATAATAATAATAATAATAATAATAATAATAGTAATAATAATAATAATAGTAATAATAATAATAATAATAATAGTAATAATAATAATAATAATAATAATAGTAATAATAATAATAATAGTAATAATAATAATAAAAGTAATAATAATAATAAAAGTAATAACAGAAATAATATAAAAGCTGATAATATGAATGATAATGATAAAGTGGATAAATACATTGATAATAATAATAAAGATTGTAAAGTTAAATATTATGATTTACGTAGTGTATTGAATTATATTAATGGAAAAATTGAAAAGACAGAAATTGTGAATGATTTTTCTTCCAAATTTAATACATTCTTTAATGAAATATTTATAAATTTTGATTACATTATGATTAAAGATATTATTTTTCTACTTAAAAATGGGTGTATTGTAAAGAAAATTCCAATATTAATGAATTATGAAATGTTAAAGAAAGATTATATAGAAAAACATCGAGAAATTATTTGGACTTTATTAGTTGGATATGGTTACTTAATTTATGATTATAGGACTGTTACAACAAATTTTGATTTTAAAATAGTAAAATTAGAAATAAGGACTAATGATGTTAGCGAATTTATTAAAAATAAACTTTCATCATGGAAACAATTTTATGTAAAGATGAAAAAATAAAAAATACTATTGACTCATTGACACGTAATTATGATGAAGAAAGGATTATAGAATTCCTAAAAGATAAAATAAAAAGCAATTTAGGTTACAGTACCGGTTATGATTATTATGAGAATGAATTTTTAGATAAATATTACAGTATAATTTATTCATTGTTAAGTCTAAGTGATGAATGTGAAGTTGTTACCAAAAAAAAATTTAATGAAAATGATAATATTCGTGAATTATTAATTATTCCTAAGAAAAATCTTAAATCTAATAATAATAAAAATGATATTGTTTATATTATAATTAATTATAACGATATTGTTAAAGAAGGATGTATTGAAGCTTTAGATTACAACGAAAATTTAGAATTTGATGATATTAAATTAAAAGAGAAATATGATAAAATCATTAAATTTGGAATAGCCTTTAATGAAAAAATTTGTGATGTAATTTACGAAATAAATTATGGAAATAAAATTAAGGAAAAAGAAATGCAAAAAGAAATATATACAGGGGAAGAATTCCAATATGCTTCAAATAAAAATTTTTATTTAATTGATAAAACGAAAATGATATCAAAATTAATTAACCATGAAGGAATTATTGCCTATTTGATCACACGACCAAGACGATTTGGAAAAAGTTTAAATTTAAGTATGATTAAAGAATTTTTTGAAAAGCCGATAAATGAAAAAGAAAATGAAGATAAGAAATTTGTATTTGATGGCTTAGAAGTAAGCAAAAATAGAAAAAATATGAGACATTTTCACAAATATCCTGTAATTTTTTTAAATTTTAAAGGTAACAAAAGTAAAGAGGATGGTAGTTCCATCATTAACTTTCTAAAAACGGAAATATCTTCTGTATTTATTTATTACAAAAACAGAATTGATTTTAACAAATTAAGTAGTTATCAACAGGAAGAATGGAATAAAATTGAACAAATGTCAGATGGTGTAATATTACAAAATACCATAAAATTTTTATGTACGTGTTTAAAAGAGTTTTATAAAAGAAGATGTATTATTTTAATTGATGAATACGATAAAATTTTTTCTGAAAAGTTAAAAAGTGAAAGTACGTTTGGCACAATTCAAACTTTTTTTTCACGAACATTTAAAGGAAATGACTATTTACGTTTTGGAATGGTCACAGGTTGTTTAGATATAGGATTAAATGAATTAAATTCAGGAGCTAATAATTTCACTAAATGCTCACTTCTTAAAGATAATTATTTTAGTGATTGCTATGGATTTACAGAAGACGAATTAAAAAACGTATTATCCAATTTTAATATTTCTGATAGCAAAGAAAAAAGTGACGATATAGAAGATGGAATTAAAGAAAGACTTAAAAAAAAATATGGTGGATATTCTTGTGTTTCTAACATAGGTATTATTAAAAATATTTATAATCCATATTCTATAATGAAATTCGTTCAAAAAAATAAAAATAAACGTGATAATTTTGAATTATCTAATTATTGGATTTATTCAGAGAAAAATGAAAAATTAAAAAATCTTCTTAAAAATAGTAATTTTAATTTTAATGTGAAATTTTTAAACTTATTATGTGGTAAAATAGTTGACCTATCATTTGATAAATATTCCCCAATTAAATATAATTATTTAAAAAAAGATAATTCATATAAAGACATCTGGAAAGTTTTATTTTTTTCTGGTTATTTAACAGAAACAGATGAAGAAGAATATAAAGAAAACATTAAAAATATGAATGATAAAATGATAAAAATTACATCAAATGTATCTAAATTAATGGAAATAGATTCAGATGAAATTCAATCCTATAAAAATATTTTACTTGAAAAAAAGGAATCGAATGATATAATATATTTTAAAATTCCAAATCAAGAAGTTTTAGAATACTTACATCATTTAATTGATGAATTAAATAACAAAAAAAATAAAAAAATATAAATCTAAGAAAAGACTCCTATTCAGTAAATGATATTCTAAATGAATTTATTAATGAAATTTATAAAAAAAAAAAATTAAAAAAAAAATTAAAAGTAATTAATGAAAATTTAAGTAAATATCTATCAATATTTTAGTTCACGTCATTTCATCATTTACCTATTAGTAACAAAAGGAAATCAAAGAAATCAAAGAAAACTACGTAATCGACAGAATCGACAGAATCGACGGAAAGTTTACCTCCTGAACATTTTTATCAACTATTTTTAATGCAGTTGTTTTTTAATCTTAATGTTAAAGGTTTAGTAGCAGAACAAGAAAGTGGATACGGTATAATTGATATAGGTTTTCCTAATGAAAAAGAAAAAAAGTGAATATATTATAATTGAAATTAAAGTATCCAAGAGCGATGACAAGAACTCTTTAAGTGAAGCATGTAAAATAGCCATAAACCAAATTGAAAAAAAATATATGATGAAAAATTTAAATTTAATGATTTTAAAAGTATTATAAAGTATGATATGGCTTTTTTTTAGAAAAAAATGCCTTATTGAAATGAAAGTGAATGATGAAAATATAAAAGAGTATGATAATGAAGATGATAATAAAATTTAAAGGTAAAACTAATAATAAAAATAATAATAAAAATAATAAAAAAAAAATAATAATAATATTAATAATAAAAAATAATATAATGCAAGAAAAAAAAATTAAAAAAAAATAAGCAAACATTAAGAATATATAATTTATATAATTTTTTTTTTTTTTTTTTTTTTTTTGAAATAAATAATAAATAGATAATTAATAAATAATAATAAATAATTGATAAATAATAATTAATAAATAAAATTAATAATAATTGAATAATTGAATATTATTAATAATTGAATAATTAAATAATAAATAATAATATTAAGACAAAAAATTATAAATTTATTTTTATTTTAATAATAATTATTATTTATTTTATTAATAAATTGTTTAAAATTCAACATTTTATATTTTATTTTAATTAAATAATAATAAATAAATATATTAAAATTATTTTATAAAAAAAAAAAAAATAAAATAAAAAAAAAAAAATAAATTATCATCATATAATTGAAAAGTTTTTACTTTTTTTTTTTATCATTAATATTATTAATTTTTTTTTCATTATTATTAATTTTTTTTTTTTTTTTTTTTTTTTTTAATATCATTTTAATTCTTATTTGAGGGAATTTAAACTAAATTTTAACTTTAATCATAAATCAATGAATGAATGAATTTTTTATTACTAAAATTTATAATCAAAATTTTAAAAATTAACTATTTTTATTAAAATTTTATATATTTCTTTAAATTTTTGTTTTATTTGATATGAAGTTTTTTATTAAGAAGGTTCATTTATAAGTAAATATAAAATAGGTTAACTAGCCATGTTCAACATAATGAAATTTACATGAATTTATACTAAAAATGTGGCTTGTTATTAATACTTTTAATTAATTACATTATATTATGTTTATATTAATAATTTATATGATCATTATTCTAGATTCATTTAATTTATAAATTCACATATTGTAACAAATTTTATTAATATTTGTTAATATTAGGAATTTGGAAATTTGTATGTTAACTTCATTAAATGAATATATTATGATTAAGGATTATTATTGAGCTACTTATATTATTAACTTAACTAAAGATTAAACTAATACGAATTTACATATATTTATATGATTATAATGTGGCTTGTATATTTAATTTATTACAATATGCATTAACATATTTGACAATGTATTAAATAGGCTTCAATTTTAAGTTATTTTAATATGTTTTTAATAAAATATGACACTTTTTTCATATGTTTCACCTATTCTAACATTTAATATAAATAATAAAAATAATAAATTATTTTATATATCAAATGGATTAACCATACCAAACCCTAATAAATAAAATAAAAATAATTTAATTTAAAATATACAATAATTGAAAAAATATATTTATATTTATATATTTTATTTATATATTTATATAATATAATATAATATAAAATTGTTTAAATTTTCTGTAATTTATTTTATTTTATTTTATTTTATTTTATTTTATTTTTTTATATATTATTTTATTTTTTCTTTAAAGATAATTATTTTAGTGATTGCTATGGATTTACTGAAGACGAATTAAAAAACGTATTATTCAATTTTTGTATTTCTGATAGCAAAGAAAAAATTGACAATGATAACACAAAAGATGGAATTAAAGAAAGACTTAAAAAAAAAAAATATTTTGGATATTTTTATTTTTCTGATAAATGTATTATTAAAAATATTTATTAACCATATTCTATAATGAAATTCATTCAGAAAAATAAGAATAAAAAGCGATAATTTTGAATTATCCAATTATTGGGTTTATTCAGAGAAAAGTGAAGAATTAAAAAATCTTCTTAAAATTAGTATCCTTAATTTTGATGTGGAATTTTTAAATTTATTATGAGGTAAAATAATTGAATTTTCATTTGATAAACTTTCACCAATTGAATAAAATTATTTAACATATGAAGACCGATAGAAAGTTTTATATTTTTTTAGTTATTTAACAGTAGCAGACGAAGAAGAATATTAAGAAAATATCAAAAATATGAATAAATTAATTATAAAAATTTCATCAAATAACCCTAAAGTAGTTAAATATGGATGCAGATGAAATTCAAGAATATAAAAATAAATTAATTAAAAAAAAAAAAAAAAAAGAAATCGAAAGATATAATATATTTTAAAATTCCAAATAGAGAAGTTTTAGAATACTTACGTCATTTTATTGATGAATTAAATCACCAAGAAATATATATCTATGAAAAAGATACTTTTTTCAGTAAATGATATTCTAAATGATTTTAATAATAATAATAACTATAATAATAATAATAAATAATTAAATAATAATAAATAATAAATATTTATTTTCTTATAATTGTATTTCGTTGAAAATATTTATTTTTTATCTTATGTTAAGATTTTTATTAATCACACTTTATATTTATTATATTAAAAGAATTCACATACATAATATAATTTATAAAGAGCAAATTTATATTTCTATCTAAAATAATTTTACATTGATTCATTATTATGTATATTTTTTAATGATATACGCCACAATATACATAAATTTATTTTTTTTTTATAATTAAGTTTTTTTTTTTTTATACTTCTATTTACATTAATTTTATTTTATATTTATTTATTATTTATTTTATTTATTATATTAAACTTATTTCTAACATCTCCCCTGTAAGTTTAATACTCTTCTATTCTTGCTAATAAAATATTTCTCTAATTGTTTCATTACAGATTCATTTAAATATTTTGTTAAAAAGTCAAGCCAAATTATTTTTCAATTTTTATATAATTTAATTTTTTTTTTTTTTAATTAATTTCTTTTATTTTGTGATATTTTAAATTAATATTTCTCTGACTTTTGATTATATATTTTCTTTCTTACTATTATAAATTGTGGCTTTATTTATCTGACATTTAAATATATATATTAATAGTTATACCTCTTGAATAAAAAAAAAAAAGAAAAGTTTTATAATTTAGTAATTTTGAGTTTTTGTACAATATAACGAAAGGGAAGTTTTATTTTATTAATAAAGAATTGTATTTTAATAATTAAAAAAAAAAAAAAAAGGAAAAATAAAAGAAAAATTTTTATTTTAGTTGTTAATTTAAATTTTATTTATTTTTAAATAATTAAATTTTTGGTATTAAAATTTTATATTAAATAAAGTTTTTATAATAAAAAAAAATTTTTTTTTTGAACTTTAATGGAGCATCCATCAAAGTTGGACTTTTATAAATAAAAAAAAAAAAAAAAAAATTAATACATTTTGTTAATATTTTAAAAAAAAACATAGACTTGCACATATGGGTACCCATCTCCCATATGGCCATACAGTTATTAATTAACTGTAAGGTGATGAGTTATTGGCATACTGTATCAGCTTCGCCGCTCTCAATCGTCGTTACACACTGCCCGGAGATGCATTCCTAACGTTCCTACATATATCTCTAATGACCACGATCATCAGAACGGAACCATTAACTCCTCCCTAGTGGGTTAATCATTGGCGATTGGAAATTTTACAATCATCAAGGTCTATGCTTCAATTCAAAGCGTAGTATCAGGGTTGGGTGAAATAATCATCTGAGGGAAAGCCTTATGGACATCACGTGTGGTCTCATGATATCCCAGGATAGATACCTCATCCGATTATTTGGTGCCATGCCGAGGATTCGA
>JACVTC010000422.1:0-29948 GCA_016946835.1 Neocallimastix lanati (nom. inval.) | reverse complement strand
ATCAATACATGATTTCATTATAATTATTATATTATCATTCATTTATTATATATTATACATTCATATTATTTAATAGTTTATTTATAGAAGGAAAAAATTTTTTTAAATTATGCAATAACTATTTATTATTGATTTTATTCAATTTTATTATTATTATTATTATTATTATTATTATTATTATTAATCTTATCATTATCAGGAACTATTAAATAATATCATCTTATTCAAGTAATAATATATAATGTATATAATATATATATTATTAAAAAAAAAAAAAAAAAAGAAAAAAAAAGAAAAAACACTATATTACAAAAAAAAAAAAAAAAAAAAAAAAAAAAAAAAAAAAAAAAAAAAAAAAAAAAAAAAAAAAGAAAAAAAAAAGGCAAAGAAAATATAAAAATAAAATAAAATGACAATAATAATAATAATAAAATAATACAAAAATACAAAATAATAGTAATAAAATAATCATATTAATAAAATAATATATAATATTAATATAAATAATAATAATAATTAATCATGATATACAATGTAAATATTAGTTTTAATTGTAATTTTATTAATGTTAATATTATCATTATTATAAAATTTGAATAATTATTTTACTTTTTTTTTTTTTTTTTTTTTTGAAGTAGTTACAGTTTTCTTTGATAAAGTTTTTGATATATATATTAATAGTTTTTTTTTTTTTTTTTTTTTTTGGTTTTGGTTTTAGTATATCTGATGGAGATTTGGTTTTGATTGTAGTGATTGCTTTTGTTTATTTAAATATAATTTGTTTTTTAAATAGTAGCATTTATGGTTGAATATAACATTCATTAATTTTTTGTCACCACTGTGTGTAAATTATTGTATATTTCATTTAAATTGACATTTTAACATGAATTAAGAACATCTTGATAAACTTCAACTACTGGAATAATATTAGTAATAATATTATACTATATTATAGATAATGTATGTGTATCTTAAAATAAAATAAATTAAAAAAATCTTAAATAAATAACTAAATAAATAAATAAATACTTTAATAAATATATGAATATATATTTTAACTAAATAAATATCTAAATATCTAAATATCTAAATATCTAAATAAATAAATAACTAACTACATAAATAAATATCTTAATATTTAAATAAATTCTAAATAAATAAATAAATAAATAAATAAATAAATAAATAAATAAATAAATAAATAAATAATAAATAAATAAATAAATAAATAAATAAATAAATAAATAAATAAATAAATAAATAAATAAATAAATAAATAAATAAATAAATAAATAAATAAATAAATAAATAAGGAATAAATAGTAAATACAAATGGTTAATATGAAAATATTAGCATATACAATAAATATTAAATATTCATATCAAATATATTTAATATTTAATAGATTTAAAGTATATTTTAAAAATAATAATATATAATATTTTTTATTATACAAAATTATATTAAAATTTTCTAAATATAAATTAATTCGTAATACATTTACATTTACATTTACATTTTACGTTTATATTAATAATTTACATTTACATTATATTAAATTTCTACTGCTTTCTATATATTTCTAGCATATTGTGATATATTGTGGAGAGTTCTTAAAATTTCTTAAATTTTGAATAATATTTGAGATAATTCTTTATATTTCTAGTATCTGAACAACATCAGAAAATTTTCCCTACCTTTATGCTTTTAATAGTTTATTATTATAGAATTGAATTTTATTTCTATAATATATTAAATAAACATTTTTTTGGAAAAATAGAATGAAATTATTATTATTTTTTTTTTTTTCTAAAAAAGTATAAATACCCAAGATAAATTTTTTATTTTTATTTTTTTTTTATTTTCAATTTTTTTTAATTTTAATTATTATAAATTAAATATTAATTATATCTTAATATATAAAATAAAAATTATTTATGAATTATACCAAAGTAATTAATTTATAAGAAAGATCAATATTATACCCAATAATTTTTTATTTTTTAAAAATTATTTATTATTAAATTTTACATTATATACATTATATATATAAAATAAATTAACAAATTAAAATTATCAGTTTATATTTACATTTTACTTAAAACAAATTAACTATTTAAAAAACACACTTGATTAAAATATTTTTTATTATTAAAAGAGTATTATTATATCAATTAATTATATATATAAATAAACTAAATACAAAATGAGTGAAAATTTTACAGAAAAAGTCGAAAAAATCTTTTCTAAATCAAAGGAATTAGCTAAAGAGTCCAGCCATAGAAATACAACCATGGCATATACTCTTAGTTCTATTAAATGATGAAGATAATACTTTTAAGAAAATAATTACTAAAAGTGGTGGCGATGCTTTAATGGTTGAACGTGCCATTAAAAGAAAAATTGTTCAACTTCCAGTTCAAAACCCCCCACCAAATGACATTACTTTAGCAAGAATGCCTATAAAATTGTTCAAAATGCCCAAAAAATTAGCTCTAAAAATAAAGATAAATTTTGCACTATCTTATCTCTTATCTTAGCATTAGTAGAAAATAGTGATGTTGCTAGTATTCTTCAAAGTGTTGGTGTGAAAATTGATAATGTTAATGAACAAATAAAAAAGTTAAGAGGAAATAGCACTGCTGATAGTAAAAACGCTGAAGATACTTGATGCTTTAAATAAATATGCTATTGATATGACTGCATTAGCTGAACAAGGAAAATTTGATCCAGTTATTGGTCGTGATGATGAAATTAGAAGAGTTATTCGTGTTTTAACTTGCAGAAAGAAGAATAATCCATGTTTAATTGGTGAACCAGGTGTTGGTAAAACTGCTATTATTGAAGGTTTAGCTCAAAGAATTGTTGCTAATGATATACCAACTAATTTGAAATGTAGATTATACTCTTTAGATATGGGTTCTTTAGTTGCTGGTACTGCATTTCGTGGTGATTTCGAAAAAGATTAAAGGCCGTATTAAATGAAGTCACATCTTCTGAAGAAAATATCATTCTATTCATTGATGAGATTCATTTGGTACTTGGTGCCGGTGCTACTAGTGGTTCTATGGATGCCGCAAACTTATTAAAACCAATGTTGGCCAGAGGTGAACTTAGATGTATTGGTGCTACTACTTTGGCTGAGTATCGTGAATATGTTGAAAAGGATGCTGCGTTTGAACGTCGTTTCCAACAAGTTATGTTGGTGAACCCAGTGTCCAAGATACTATTACTATATTAAGAGGTTTAAAAGAGAAATTTGAAGCATATGCTGGTGTTAAAATTTTAGATAGTGCTTTAGTTCAGGCTGCTTACCTTTCTAATCGTTATATTACTAATCGTTTCTTACCAGATAAAGCTATTGATTTAATTGATGAAGCTTGTGCTTATGCTAAGGTTCAATTAGAATCACAACCGGAACAAATTGATATCTTACAAAGAAAAAAATTCCAACTAGAAATCGAAAAGACCGCTTTATCTGGAGAAAAGAGTCAAGTTGCCAAGGACAGATTACAAAAAGTTGAAGAAGAGATTGCAGAGTTAAATGAAAAGCTTTCACCTTTACTAAATCAATATGAAAATGAAAAGAAACGTATTAATGAAATTGGTACAATGAATAAGAAGCTTGATGAAATCCGTAATAAGATTGCCGATGCTGAACGTAAAAATGATCTAGCTTTAGCTGCTGATTTAAAGTATTATGCTTTACCAGAAGTTGAAAAACGATTAAAAGAGTTAGAGGCTAAGAAAGAACAAGAAATTAATGATATGATTGAAGAAGATGATAATTTTACAAATTCCAAGTCAAATAATAATGATCTTTTTAATGATAAGGAAGATAATAATAATAGTCTTCCAAAGAAACAAAATGAAAGATTACTTAAGGAAATCATTGGGCCAAATGAAATTGCTGATATCGTTTCAAAGTGGACTGGTATTCCAGTTCAACGTTTATCTCAAGGTGAAGCTGAAACGTTTCTTAAAGTTAGCGGAACATCTTCACAAAAGAATCATTGGTCAAGATGAAGCTGTTGAATTAGTTGCTGAAGCTATTTTAAGAAGCAGAGCTGGTTTAGCTCGTGAGAAAGCTCCAGCGGGTTCTTTCTTATTCTTAGGTCCAACTGGTGTTGGTAAGACAGAATTAGCAAAAGCTTTAGCATGTGAATTGTTTGATGATGAAAAGTATATTGTTCGTATTGATATGACTGAATATATGGAAAAGCATAGTGTATCTAGATTAATAGGTGCTCCACCAGGTTATGTTGGTTATGAAGAAAGTGGTCAACTTACTGAAGCTGTAAGAAGAAGACCATATTCTATTGTTCTTTTTGATGAAGTTGAAAAGGCCCATCCAGAAGTTATTAATATTTTATTACAAGTACTAGATGATGGTGTCCTAACTGATGGAAAGGGTAGAACGGTTGATTTCTCTAATACAGTTATTATTATGACTAGTAATCTTGGATATCGTCCATTACAAGCTCTTGCTCTTAATGGAAGAACTGATATTGATGAAGGTACTAGAGAAAAGGTTATGGAAGAAGTTCGTCAATGTTTAAAGCCTGAGCTTATTAATCGTTTAGATGATATAATTTTGTTCCATCCACTTTCACAAAAGCAATTAAGAACAAATCATTGCTAACCAAATTAAAAATATTGAAAAGCGTATTTCTAAACAAGGCTTAATGAATATGATATTAAATATTACGAAGGAAGCTAAGGACTTTGTATTAAGAGAAGCCTATGATCCAGCTTATGGTGCAAGACCAATTAGAAGATATTTAGAAAAACACATTGTTACTCGTTTAAGTTACCTTAAGATTAAAGGTAAGCTTTTCCCAGGATGTATTGTTAATATTGATTATTTATCTGAAAATGTTAAACCTACAAATGATAAAGTTCTTTTGAATAATAATTCTTATTCCCCATCTGCAAGTTCTGATGATTCTGGTTATTATAATCCAAGAAAGAGATACTTTGAAGATGATTCTTTAACATTACTATTCAACCACCAGAATCAAATGAAGACAAAATGGAAATTTAAATATATTTAAAAATAATTAAATATATTAAATTTTAATATTAATTTATTAAGTTATAACATTATACTATTAGATTATAAGTAAGATTATTATTAATTTATGAATAACTATTTAATTTACTTATTCTTATTACTAAAAAAATACATATATATCTATACATATATATATAATATAGAAAAGAATTGTACATAAAAATATATAAATGTAAATAAAAATTTAATAAAATAAAATAAAATAAAATAAAATAAAATAAAATAAAATAAAATAAAATAAAATAATTTAAATATTGGATAAAAAACTAAAATTTTGATTAAAGAAATTTATACTTTTTATATAATAAAAAGAAAAAACAAAAAAAAAAAAAAAAAAAATTATAAAATCATGTATTCATATTTTACATATTTAAAAATTCTATTTATTAAAAACATTAAATTGAAATATTTCAGTAATTATAATCTTTATTAATTTTTGCAAAAATATTTTTTCTTAAATTTTATTTTAAATTCATATATAAATAAAAATATATTTTTTTTATGGAAATGCTAGTATCATAATAATTTAAATATTATTATATTTGTATATATTAAGATGTTAATAATCAAAGTGATAGAAAAAGACTTAAATTATTAAGATGCTAACATTTATATAAAAAAGTCACTTGAATATTCATAATCATTTCTAAATTGTATAAAATATTTTTTACATTAATTAATTGATATAAAGTTTGTATATTTTTTGTGTTATACCTATTTAGGTATACCCATTTGATAAAAGCTTATCGTTGAACCTATTATTAAATTACTTAACTCTAAAGTAACTAAAGCTCTCTTTTCTGTTAGTAAATTTCTTTCAAATTCCAAAATTCCTATTCCATTTAAGAAGATTATAATTAACTCTTATGTACTTAGTAAAGTCTCTTACTTTGCACCTTTACTTGGTTCGAATAAAACGAGAACAAATAATACTCAGAAATTAATTAATAAAGGATTAAGATGGATTGCAGGTATACAAAAAGCCAAATCATTTATTAATGTATATTCTATTTCAAAAGATTTACATATTCCTCCATTGTCAGCTAAGTGTGCTTTGTCTCAGGTCAAATGTTTTGATAAATGGAAAAATTCAAATTGTATTATTTCCTATTTAGTTAATAATATTCCAAAATCTAGAAAATATACATGGACAAAAGAAAGTAGAACTCTTAAACGTAAACTAGAGAAAAGAGGTAATAACGATAATAAAATCAAGGATTTTTATTGGAAAAGAGATATGAAAATCAATTCTATTAAAGCTGAGTTTTATGACAAAAACAAATTCGAAGAAACATCAAAATTTATAAAACTTTGTTATGACTATCCTGATCTTTCATATAGTTTCTATTGGCTATTGAGAGCACGAAGCGGATATAGATTAGATGCTAGAATTGCTAAAGCTGCAAAAATAGTGGACCAAATGTGTCCTAATTTTTGTCCCTGTTGTAAAAGTAATAAACAATGGATAAGTCATTGGTTAATTGATTGTCCCTTTTTCAATCATACTCGTAGTAAAGTTAATGATAAAATTTTATTTTTATATAATGCTTTTTACCGTGGCAACCTAACAAATGATATTGTTAATAGTAATAATGATAATAGTAATAGTAATAATAGTAATAGTTATAATAGTAATAATAATATTAGTAATAGTATTTTAGTAATGTTAGTAATAGTATTGAAAATAATGTGTATATTGATTCTAGTGTGTGTGAAAAAGTGTTTAATTTCCTTCTTGGAGGTCGAAGTATTAATAACAGTACAAGGGAATGGAAGGATCTATTTAAGTGCCAGATGAAATCAGGTGCTTATTCTGATACTCCGTTCTTAGTGGTTACTGCGGCACTTCTCCAATCGATTATACCTATTGCTATTGGCCAGCAATGGTCTTTGTTCAATAGGTTCAAATCGAATCGTACTACTACTACCAAGAGCGTCAATGCTGAAGAAACAGTAAGACAGGCCAGCAGGGCTAGCGCAACCAATGAAGATCATAATTTTGTATCTTAAAATTATGATTAACATTGCGAAGTCAAAGTTAATTATTATACTTCAGTATAATAATGCCCTTGTGAAGTCTTACAAATATTAATTAAATGAAACTAGAATATATTATACCATTATTTTATTTTTATTTTGTGTTTTATTTTTTGTTTATTTTTTTATCTTTTTTTTTTTATTATTTTATTACATGTATTTTATCAAATATTTAATTAATAAAGATGAAACAAGTTTGCTGCCGTTAAAAAAAAAAAAAAAAAAAAAAAAAAAATATTTTTTGTATTAAACACTTCATATTATTTTATAAAATTATTAAAAAAACAAAAAACAATAGTAAAAATTAAATCAATTGTATTATTACAGATAATTTAAATATATTAATATATTATATATTAATTATATATTGCATCTTGGTAATTTATAGGAATTTTACATTTAAAATATATTAAATAAAAATAAAATAAAATAAAAATTATTTATATAATTGTTGTTTATTTTATTTTATTTTACTTTATTTTTTAATAAGTTTATATACTATTTAAATAAAATCATTTATCAGCTATTTCTTTTGGTATTTTATTTATTTATTTATTTATTATTATTATTATTATTATTATTTTTTTATAAATTAACAATAAAACTTAGTGTATAAACTTTTATATATATGCATTTTCTAATTTGAAATCATTAAATTAAATATTCTTTTATGTATAACATTTGCTTATTATATTTTTTTATAAAAAAAGATAAATAATTAATTATTGAATAGGCTGAACAGATTGAACAGATTGAACAGGTTGAACAGGTTGAATAGGTTGAACAGGTTGATTTTGTTCCATTAATGGTTGGTGTTCTTCAGAATTTTCAGAACTTTTCTTATTTTTACAAAATATAAGGTTATATATTGCGAAAAAATTCTATATATTCTACCGAATGAAACAAATATACCTATTTATTAAGTTTTTATTTTTTTTTTTAAACACATAGTTATTAATTTGTTTATAAAATTTCTAGTAATAATTATAATTATAATTACCTCCAATAATACCACATAAACGAACTAAGAAGTGGAAGAATGATTTTTTCATTTCAACAATCCTAATTTAAAATAATATAATATCATTTAATTTAATTAGTAAGAATAAAGCAGAATAAATAATTTATTAAGTTTGTTAAAAATTTAAATATATATATATATATATATATATATTTTTTTTTTTTTTTTTTTTTTTTTTTTTTTTTTTTTTTTTTTTTTTTTTTTTAAATAATTTACTTTACTAATAATGGTTCAAAATCAAATTTAATAAAAATACCAGGTAAATTATGTGATTTTGTAACATCAGAACTCATATCAGTTACAGAATATTGATTAGTATAGAGAATACGACCTGATGATTCTTGCTTATAAATTGTTGGTACCTTTTTTATTATTATTAATTGATAATTAATAATAAATTATGATGTTAAAAAATTAATGAAAAGATAATTTTTATTTTTATTTTATGATTAAACTTACGACTGATAAGAAATATTGATAATATGTGAAGTCTTCATTTATTAATATATAAGTAAAAGAAAGGTAACAATAATAATAATAATAATAATAATAGTAACTATATTAAAGTTAAAATTTTAAATATTAATTTTACAAAACTATTTTACTAAATTAATTATTAAATATATAAATTTTTACGTTTTTCAGTAATTTCAGCTGTATTATCTAATGGATTAACAAGACCAGGATATATTGACCAAATGAAAAAGTGTAAAATCTATGAGTGAAATTTAACACTATTAGATTATTAAAAAAATATATTAATATATCAAAAAATAATAATAATAATAATTAATATAGAATATTAATATTATTTTATAGTATTGAATATATAAATGATATAAATAAAATAAATAAAATAAAATAAAATAAATAAAATAAATAAAAATAATAAAAATAAATAAAATAAATAAAAATAAATAAAAATATATAAAAATATATAAAAATAAATAAAAATAAATAAAAATTAATAAAAATATATAAAAATAATAAAAATTATAAAAAAAAGTAAAAATAAAAAATTACAATTATGTTCAGTATGTTTTCCACCATAACCATGACCTAATGCTGTAATATGAAAATTACCAGCTAATTTATGAACATCAATTTGTCCTGTTATACGACAACAACTCTTTTCATCTTCATAACTTGACCAGCTATCATCTTCTTTATTAGCATTGTCCATAATGTCATCCATATCAAAAGCATCATTTTCAATTGTGAATTATGTTGATATACGATTGCATTTCTCATGGAGAAATGAATTGGAGTAAAAGCCAAAGCAGCTTTGGCATAAGTTGTTGTTCCAGTAGAATCATACATATCAGCTCTAACAGTATCACAGTCCATAGCAACGGTTAAATCAATATTCATATGAATATCATTATTTTTTGTATAATCAATTACAACGGAATAATCATATTGATCAGATAAATATTCCAAACATTCCGAAAATACTAAAAATGATAAAATAAAAGTAACAATCATGGTAATTATACCACCTCCAGCACTTTGGTCAACATAATCCCTTTCAATTTTTGGGAAAACATCTAATTGAGTTATTTTTCTCTTTAATTTTGATTCATTCATTCTTACTTTATATTTGTATTCTTGCAGTAATAATTATTAATTTTACTTATTATTTTATTGCTTATTTATTATATATATAAATTGTTTCTTTCAATATATTATTTTTTGAAGTAAAATTCCCACATTTATAATTTAAATTTCAGATATTAGTATATATATACATTTATATGAAATAATAATAATAAATAATAATAATTATATAATTTTAATTGCAACATCATTTAAATAAAAAGAATATATTCATAATAATAACAATAATAATAATAATAAAAAAATTAGTATTTAAAATTAATTTTAGATTTTCATTATTTAATAAAATAAAATAAAATAAAATAAAATAAAATAAAATAAAATAAAATAAAATAAAATAAAATAAAATAAAATAAAATAAAATAAAATAAATAAATATATTCTCGATATTAAATATTTTAATTTATTTATTTTTATTTTTTTTCAAATAACTTATTTATAGAATATAGTAATATATAAAATTTAAATACAATGTGATTATATTTTATCATACATTAACTTTATTTTTTATTTGTCTTTTTATCTTTCTTTCTTTCTTTCTTCTTTTATTATTATTGTTATTACTATTTTTATAATTATTATTAATTCAGCTTTTTATTTTGTATTTAATTTATTGTTACAATTTTTAAAATCAAATTTAAAAATTAAACCAATTGATATAAAAATAAGAAAAATTATAAATAAAAATTAATATTTCCTCTTCCTATTCATTATATTACAATAAAAATATTTTTTTTAAAGTGTAAAAAAATATTAATTTATAATTTTATATGTAATTTAATAAAATTAATATTATTGAAATAATAATATATCAATAAATAAATTATATATTATATAGTTTATTTTAATGAAATTGAATAATAAATTTACATATAAAAAAACGGTTTATGATCTAATATATATTAATATTATTAATATTATATTTCTATTAATTAAAATTTTATTTAATAAAAATATATAGTATTTTGAATAATTTTTGGTGCTAAATAATTGATCTATTTTTAATATAAAATTAAATATATATATATTATTAAGTATAATTTGTTTTAATTACATACAATATACTTAAATAATATATAATTCTTTTTGTTAATTATTTTGAAAAATTTTAGTACAAAAAAAAGTTATTTATAGAAAGAAATAATCAAAAAATATATTTAATTTCCATTGCAAAAGAATAATTAGATTAAATATGAATAGTTTATTGTCATTTATCAATATAAGTTTGAATAATTTTAACATACAATAATATTATTGAAATTTCAATTATAATAATATATAATTATAAAGAATATTTATTAATTATTTAATTATATATATTTATTTATTATATAATATGATTTACAAATGGAAATGATAATTTTGAAATAGACTATATCATTTATTTTAATTGAAAATGAAAGTAAAAAAAAAAAAAAACTGATATATTCTTTCACAAAATATTTTAAATTTATAAATAAATTAAAAATATTATTGTCCATTATTATTTCATTATCTATTACCATTTTATTGTCTATAATTATTATTATTTTAATGTCAATTATTATTTCAATGTTAATTATAATCATAATTATTATTATTATTTAATTACATGGATTCTTTAATTTTTAATTAAAGAAATATGTATTTTTATATAAACTATTTCCTTTAATTCAAATTTTGTAAATAGATTCTTTTGAAGCTTTAACTATATTGATTTTCTTTTTAAAAAATATATCCGGGTAATTTTATTGTAATTTATATATTTCAAAAAATCTATAATTTAATTTATTTATTTAATTTTTTTAATATTTGTGTATATTATATTTAAACTTTTTTTTTTTTTTTTTTTTTTTTTTTAAAATTATAGTAATAATGATAACAATAATAAATAAATAAATAAATAAATAAATAAATAAATAAATAAATAAATAAATAAATAAATAGTAATTATAATATTAGATGTCAATCAATTATTTTTTTGTACAAAATAAATTTATAATATGTAAAACATGTAAAACAGAGACTTAGAAATTTAAAGGAAATGCGTTCCATGTTATTTCACCATACACAGTCTTTGTTTATTGTAAAAATAAATGGAGTAAAATAAAAAGTGATGAATTATTGCCAGGTGAATATATGATGGGTCAACAAATACAACAACAAAAAATTCAACAAATGCAAAAGGATTTAATGATTTAATGAATGATTTTGAAGAAGATGTTCCAATTATTGAGCTTGGTGATGTTTCTATTGCCTCACCCTTTACTTCTAAAATTTCATCTGTTATATCCGTTATTGATATAATTAAATAAGGTTGTTGTATTCTTGTTGCTACTTATCATATGTATAAAATTTTAGCACTGAATTCTTTAACGCTTACAGTCTTTCTGTTTTATATTTAGTTAATATCAAGCAAGGTGACTGGCAAGCAATAATTGCAGTTTTCTTAATTACTATATGTAAAGATTAAGCTTTTAGATAAATTATCAAAGTAAAGACCACAAAGAAATATTTTCAGTATTTATTAATGCTTTTTATTATTGGATAATTTATAGGTCACCTTGTTTCTTTAATTTACATTTGTAGAGAATCAATTAAATACTCTTAAGAATTAGAAGAATTGATTTAGATTCTTAATTCTAGCCAAGTCTTTTGAATAGTGCAAATCATGAGGTTAATAATTTATTTAATAGGTATTTTGAATTTTGATATATATATTTTTATAATAATATTTTTTTTCTCTTTTAAATTCAAATATATAGAGTCGTCCATTCAGAGAAAGTATTTGTGAAAATAAAGCTTTATTTAATAGTTTATTGTTACTGGTATTGATGTAGCAGTTGGCTTAGAGTTATCTCCATCATTAAATGAAAAGATGCAATGAGTTCCATTACTAGAAGAAGTAATTATTATATTTGTTTTTTTATGTATTTATTATTATAAGTACGTATAATATATATTATTTTTAATACTTAACTACATTATAATATATTTATTTATAAAAAATACATAAATTTATTTATTTATTTTTAATATTTTTTTTAAGTAGTATAGGACAAAATTAATATCAACTATGACTATTGATTCTATTGTACTAGTTTTGTGGAATTTGTGTCTAAAAATTTTTTTTGTAACGATAAACCAAAGAAAGAAATCATTATTAAGTTAAACAAAACATTATTTATATACCTTGAAAGATAAATAAATATTAATAATAATAATATATAATAATTCTTAAATGGCGGATAATATGTTGTAGAATAAACACAAAAGGGAAATATTTTAAATAATTTATTTTATATTTTATTTTCTATTTTCAATTTAATAAGCTATTTTATACTTAGTTATATTATATTATTAAAAATATATTAAATTAAATTATGAACTATAAACTAAAAAGAGTAATAATTCATTAAAAGAAAAATGTAAATAAATTTTTAGAAGGGGACTTTTTATGAAAAGAAGAAATAATTAGTCAAATATAATAAAATTTTATTATTAAATAAAATAGTTAATTTTTTTTCGTAAGTTATATTATTTGAAATATAACATCCTTGAATAATAAATATTTTTGTAGTAATTATTTATAATATAATTTTGTGTAAATTAACTTTCTTTAAAATTTTTTTATTATAAATCGTAAAATAATTCTTCCTTAAAAGTTTTTTAACTACAACTTTAGTATAACATTGTAATATAAATAGTATTTATTTTATTTTAATAATTTACTATTTTATAGTATTCTACCATTTATTTTATTTTAATATCACAGAAAATTAAATAAAATAAAAAAAAAAAAAAAAAATAATTACAAAAAATGAATTAAACAATTTATTAATATCAAAAATAATGTTTAGTATCAATTTTGTTAAGTAGTCACAAAATGATAATTTATGCAATAATAATTTTATATTAAATATATATTTTATTTCATAATAATTATATTTTAAATATTTTATTATATATATGTAGCATGTAAATAATATAAAATAGAAACAATATGTAATATTAAATAATTAAGTCCTTTTTAAATTATAATACTGTAATGTACAATATATATAAAATCATGTAAACCTTAATAAATTTTATTTTAATATTTTATTCTTTTATACTCTTTTACTACTCGTTTTATTACACTTTCTGTATTTTATTTTTTTTTAGTTTTTATGTAATAATTTAATTATATATATATATTCTAAATTGATATTTAATAATATTTATATTAAAATTTTATAATTTTTAAGATAAAAATAATGACAATAAAAATACAATATATTACAAAAAATAAAAATAGAAATAAATAAATAAACAAAAAAAATTGATAAAAGAAATGAAAAGTTCATTAAAATAAAATAAAATAAGTATTATTATTTTATACTATTTTATTTATTTATTTATTTTTAAAATTGTCATATATATTTTTTTTTTGGTAATAAAGCAAGCAAGCGTATGAAATAATAAATAAATTATTAAATTTTACTAGTTTATATATGGTATAATTAATTTTTTTTATTCTCTGGCTTTACCACATTCGGAACAGAATTTATCTCTTTCACCAAATTTATTACCACATTCAGAACAGAATTTTGCAATACCAGCTGTTTTTGTTGGTGCTTTTGTTGGTGCTTTTGTTGGTGCATTTGCTGATGGATTTGTTGATGGATTTGTAGATGTAGGTGATATAGTATCTTTATTAGTAATGGGTTTTGGTTTTACCACTTTAGGGGCAACATTTGTAGATGGCTTAGAAGTTGGTGCAGCATTTTTCTTTTCTTCTTGAGCAGCTAGTCTTTCTCTACGCTTTTGAGCTTCACGTGCGAAATGTCCATCTGGTGTACAACTTCTTAAATGGATTGGTAAACGATCTGGAAGGAATTTTCTTTATTTATAATATTTATTACATAATATTTATCATTAGCAAGATTTTATCATTATTTTGTATTAATATTATTTTATCAATATAGGTATTTCATTTTAGTATAAAGAAAAAATAGAATTTAATATAATTGTATAATGTGTGTAATTAATTTTTTTTTATTAATTTAGAAAATTTTTAATTTATTGTTTTTTATCTATTTATGGCATTATATTTATTTATTAATTCTTTGTCTTATATTATTTCTTTCTTTATATTACTATTATAAATAATTATTATCAAATATACTGTTTGTAATATAATAAATTTATTAAATATTATTATATTATAGTAATGCCATAAAGATACAAATACGAAATTATCATTAATTATTATTTCTATAATTTACTATAATTTTTTTTATATAATATACAGATAATATATCTATTTTAAATATTAAACATCTCAAACAATGCTATATATTAGAAATATCATTAACAGTTGCATTATGAGATTTATTATTTAATTCTCATTACCTTCCACAATTCGGACAAGCATCTCTACCTTGATCAAGAAATTGTTCTCTACAAGCTTCATTATATTCATTAATTTGTTTAGATGTCATTTTACCTCCACCAATTGGAGTTTCATTATCACCACCTCCAATAACAGGTTTTTTTGGAATTGGTTTCCCTGGATTTTCTAATTGAAATTTTTTTATACAATTTGGTTCATGTATTGGAAAACTAGCTGATGAAAAGTTTTTACCACCTTATAATTTATATAATTATTATAATTATTTTTATTTGATTTTATTTTATTATTTATTTTGTTATTATTATATAAAATGATTTCACGTTCATCAATTAATGTAAATATCATTAAATATACAAATTTAGAACGAAAATAAAAAAAAAAAAGATAAAAAAATTTACGTATTGTTAATTAATTAGTGTTTATAGTATTAAATGTTTAAATTTTTTAAATATAATTATTGTTTATAATTTTGTTTTATTATGTATATTATTTAAAGCTGTATGACCATTATTTTTTCATTTTAATAAAAGCTATTATTAATGGACTTACAAATATAACATATAACCAAATGTGGATGTGTTTTAACTTTTTTACCAGTACTTATATTCATTATAAAATTTTTTATTATTAATACAATTTAAAACAGTAAACAACTAATTAAATATTAAATAAAATAAAATAAAACAAAAAAACAAAAAACAAAAAAAAAAAAAAAACAAAAAAAAAAAAACTATTTTATAATGTCACCTGTATAAAATTTTGTAATATACCTTTAAATACAAATGTATTTATTAAAACAACAACAAAAAAATAATAAATAAATAACAAAATCAATAACCTTAACTAAATGAATTTTATATATTAAAAAGTTTTTTTTTTTTTTTTTTTTTTTTTTTTTTTTTTTTTTTAATTACATATAAATATAAATTGGTTTTTTCCTTTTTTATAATTTTGTTACATTAAAAGTTGTAATATATCTTTTAAATACAAATGTATTAAAACAACAATTAAAAATAAATACTAATTAATTTATTTATATATATAAATGGTTTTTGAATAAATATTATATTTACTTTATAATAGTATTACATACTATTATTAAATTATATTTTTCCTTACTATTATTAGTATTCTTGATCTTTTATTTTATATAAAATTTATAGGAAATTAAAATTACTAATTATTTTGAATTATAAGATATATATGTAAATATATATATGCTTTATTATAAAAGTAAACACAATTATTAAACAAGTTTAAAGTTTAATAATAATTATTTATTATTCAATTTATTTTTTTATATATTTTTTTAATTTAATAATATTTATTTTTCTTATTTTAAATTTTGTAAACTTTAAAATTTTTATTTAGTATTTTTTTTTTTTTTTTTTTTTTTTATTTTGAATAAGGAAGTATTAATATTATAATATTTTCATTTTTATTAGAATTTGTTATTATTATATATATATTATAGATATATATTTATATAATTTAATAATAATAATAATAATAATAATAGGATGAAAAAAAGAGATAATGTAAATTTATATTTATATTCATATTAATTAAATATTAAAATCTATGCATTGTCTCTCTCTTTTTTTTTTTTTTTTTTTTTTTTTTTTTTTTGTTTAATAATAATATAATTATCTAAACATATATTATATTCACATAAACTAACAATATCTTTTATAATAATAAATTTGATCTATTTTACATTATAACTTTTGTAATTATATAATAGTTATTGTTAATATTATTATAATCTATTATTATTATTTCTTACAAATTTTCATGTTTAAACTAAAGCAATAAAATTTCAAGAAGCCACTTTATAATTATTACTATGATACGATAATTTAGCGAATTTCAAAAAAAGTATATAATAAAAATATCTTGAAAAAGTAATTATTACTATATATTATAATATATTATTAAAAAAAAATAAAAATAAAAGAGAAAAAAATTAAAACAACAAAAGAATAATTAAACAATCACTTATCATTTAATTATTTCTAGATTTATATTAACTATTAGTTAATGGAAAATTATTGTTTGTTGACTTTATATTTATTCATATTTTATTTAATATAATTAATAGAGAAAAATTCCATTTACTATTTGTTTTGCTGATATAGTCCAAAATATTTATGAGTTTGAAGAAAACTGTTATTAAAGGTATAAAAATTTATTTTAATTTATGAAAATTAATGGAAAATTAAATAAGTTAAATTAATACATTGTGGCTTATATATTAATTATATTACAGTATGTTTCAATTATTTGAAGTTTATTTTATATATATTTTACAAGCGTGTATCATTTCGCAATTGTGCATTTCACAATGTGGCGTAAATTTTTATAATTAATTGATACATTATACTATTTTTTTTAACCAATAAATAGTTAAGTAATTAATTAAATAAATAATAAAAATCATTTTTGAAATAAGAAAAGTCTTTAAATAAATAAATTAATAAATTAATAAATAATAAATAATAAATAATAAATAATAAATAATAAATAATAAATAATAAATAATAAATAATAAATAATAAATAATAAATAATAAATAATAAATAATAAATAATAAATAATAAATAATAAATAATAAATAATAAATAATATATAATATATAATAAAAAAGAGTATTTATTTATAAATAATAAATAATAACAAATAATAAATATAATAAATAATTAATAAATAAATAATATTAATTTATATATTTTAAAAATTTTTTAAGCCACATTTTGCGAAATGCTCAATTGTGAAATATACACATCTCTCATATTTCACATATTCAAACATTCCTCCTAAAACATAGTTATTCTTTTTGAATGAATTGGTTTCTGGTGAATATGTGTATATAAAATTATCTTATTTTATAATGATATTATTAAACTATTATTTATATCCATTCTTAATTAGCTTTTATTTGAGATAATTCTCTTCAATAAAGTATTTTATATTTTTACGAGTTTTTTAATTTTGATCATTTCACATGTTCGAGCAGTTTTATTAGTCTTCCTTAAATTGACATAATGTGCAACTTTAATCAAAATTTAAAATTTCTAATTATTTTTCTTTGACATAATATTATATCTAGCAAACAATACTTTTTGCTAAGAATATGTTTAAGAGTCATATAAGGCTTTTAATCTGTTACAGAAATTTTTTATATTATTACATTGTGACTCATACAATAATTATATTATAATATGTTTCAATACATTTGAACTTATTTTTCATTTATTTCACATGTTTTAACAAATTATTATTTTATATTCTAATTTACATTAATGTGTAATAATATTCCTATCCAATGTTACATTAATACAATGATACCAAAAATAAAAAAATTATTATTGATACTATTTTTTAATAATATAATTATTAGAACTTTAGAATTTCTAAAGATATACTAGAAGTTTTATAATGTTATTTTAGAAAAGATCGAAAAATTTCATCTAAGACCATTCTATTAATTATTTATATGAAAGATATTCTTCTAAAGAATCATTCTCAATGTCAGAAATTCACTCTACTGTTCTCTCAATGAAAAATAACAAGTATTTGTTCCTGATGGTATACCAACAGAATTTTTTAAAGCATTTTCAATTCTGAGAATAGCATCTCTTCTCAGAATGATTCTAACCAAGAGGTTACTTATTATTTGGGAAAATATAACTTCCTATTCTTGAAAACATTAAACTAACACTATTAAGTAATTCAGTAGAAGTTCCAAATGCACTACGAATATCAGGTTCAAATACAAAAAATGACTATTTTTATTTTTTAATAAAATTTGGTATGGTGATTAATGAATTGAATTCTGCTTCTATTGTTTCAGTTATAGAGAACGGGGATCTTTCTGATTGTAATAATCACTTTAGATTGTAATATTAAATATTCTGTTAAAAATTATCACTGAAAGAATTTTGGACTATGCTTTTTCTCATGGAATTATTAGACCAGAACAGTTCGGTTTTAAAAGAAAGAAGAATGTATTAGTTTAAATAATATAAAATATAATAAATGGTACGAATAAAAAAAAATTTTTTTAAATATTTTTATTCATAATTCTTTTTTTTTATAAAGAAATAAAAAATTTAAATAAAAAAGATTAATAGTTAATGAAATATAATAAGCGAAGTATTAACAAATGTGTAATTAATTTTTTATTTATAGAGAAAATATTATCAAAATCTACAATTTCATAAATATCCTACATATATACGATATGTAAGATATATGAAATATTTATAATAAATAAATCTGCTAAAAAATTATCAGAAATATATAATATAATAATAATAATAATAATAATAATAATAATAATAATAATAATAATAATAATAAATATTTGATGTTACACTGTATATTTTTATTATTAATATATTAAAATACTTCAAAATTCATTATTTAAAAACTTTCGAAGATATAATATATTGTTCAAAATTAATATATACATATAATAATTTATAAATATAAAATAATAAATATAAAAAACAAATGTATTAATTTTATATTAATAATTAAAATATAATTTTTTTTTTTTTGTATTAATTTTTATATTTTGAATAAATAGTATATGATTATCTATTATTATTTCATTATAAAATTTTATTACTATATATTATAATTTTCTGTAATTTAAGTATTTATTATAAAAATTTTGACAATAATCTTTTATATAAATTATATTGAAAATAAAATATAAAAAAAATAACTTTTTAAATATAAAAAATTTATAATTTATAAAAAAGTTAAATTAGTAAATCTCCATCATAAAAATCTAAAAAAGCTTAATTTAAATTAAAAATGCGGCGTTTTAAAAAACTTCTAACGGTTAAAATGATAAAAATTAAAAATTTCATTAAAAACGGCAATATTTATATTTTTAAATAAAATCAAACTTTATTTTTGTGATAATAATTAATTAATTAAACATTATGAGATAAGAAAAAATGGACGGTAAAAAAAGTAGATTAAATAAGATAAATAAAAAGAACTATTATGGTTAAATCATTATTATTATTTTTTTTTAATTATTTATATTCCTAAATATATAGATGAATTCTATTTTTTTTAATTATTTATATTTCTAAATACATAGATGAATTCTTTTTTTTTTTAATTATTTATATTCCTAAATACATAAGTGAATTTTATTTGTATAAGTCAAATAAAAAAATCAATAACTTACATATTTAAAATTTAATGATAAAAAGATATATTAGTAAATAAACCAGGTTAAAAACAGAAATTTAATGAATAATATATAAAACTATAAAAAGTAATAATAAATGATAAAGCATTAAAATAAGTAGTATAAATAATAATAATATATAATAATAGTTAACTATAATAAAAATAAATAATAATTTTGAATAATAATTATAATAATAATAATAATAATACTATTAGAAATAGCAAACAAACAAAAAAAAATAATAATAAATAAATAATATGTAATTACTAAAATTTTAAGTATATATAGTTTTTATCCAGTTTAACCATTACTTGATATGATAGTTAGCAATACAAATTTCTTCTAAATTAATTCTATGTTAATGAAAATGTATTACTCAACAATTTTAGTAAATATTATTAATTTTTTCAAATAATATTTAAATATGTTTGTCATTACATTTTTATTATATTAAATATTTAACTCATTATATAGTTTATTCTTTTATATTAATTTAATTATTTCTTTTTTCTTAATTTTTAGTATTTTTATTTATTATCTAAATATTAATTTTTTTTGGTAATATAGGGGGAATAAAAATGGTTTCTTTTTATTCTTTGTATATTTTTAATTATAAAATTTAATTATATTATAGGAGTTGTCATATCATCAAATTATTATTTAAAATAAATATTTAATTCATTTTATGTATGTTTAATATCTTTTACCTTTAAAGTTTTATAACTTTCATTTTACCATTTTTTTCCCCGATAAACTAATAAAATATAGGAGAAAGTATTTTTATTTTGGTAATTTACTTTGAGAAAGGCCAATAATATATTTCATTTAAAATTTATATATTTTATTTTTTTATTTTTCTTTTTTTGATTAAATTTTTTAATATAAATATTAATATAAATATTATTTTATTTAAAATTAATTGTTAATATATTATGAATAATGTATTTATTTATCAATCAAATATATTGTATAGCATATTAATAAATATTAATTGTGGTTATAACAGGTTATAACATATTTATATATATTATTTTGTGTAATTTTTCGTATATTATGTATTTCCTTTTATAGATTTTTAAAGAAAAAAATCTATAAAAATTTTTTTTAAAAAAAAATTAAATTTTAAAAGTGGAAATAATTCAAAGAGTCAATTGATTTTAAAATTAGGTAAATAACATAAATTTTCTATATAATTATAAAATATATAATATGACTTAAAAGAATAAAAATTATATTTGTAAAAAAAAATGAAAAATGTTTTTTAATATATTTTTATAAAATACGATTTTTCAATAAAATATTTAATATATAAAATTATATATGGCAATATTGATTTTTGTCCATGTATAAAACATATTTGTATAATTAATAATAGTTATATATTGATTATAAAATAATAATAGTATTAATAATAGTAATAACAATAATGATAATTAATTAATTAATATTTAATAATTAATAATAATAATTCAAAAAAAGAATTTATTATTTAGCACGTTTTAGTAAAATTTCCAAATTTATACATAAATATATATTTATATATTTTTGTCATATTACCAAATTTTGATGATATAACATATTTTAAAGTATTTGAGACATTTTAATAATTATTTATATATTTATATATATTCTATAATTAAAATTTATTTTGCATTTTTTTCAAATGCTAATAATAATATAAAGTTTAAAAAATTATATATAAAATAATAAAAAAGCTTATTAAATAAAAATATGAAAATATATATTTGAATTTTTAGTTCATAATAATGAATAATAATAATAAATAATAATAATGAATAAAAATAATTATTAATAAATATTAATAATAATAAATAATAAATAATAATAAATAATATTAGTAATAATAACTAATAATATTAAATACATAAATGAACAAGCAAATAAATGAAGAAATTTATAATATATTAATTATGTTTGTATTAATTTTTTTTTGCTATTTAATATATGAAATATGAAACAATATTCTAACCTTTTAATATTAAAATGATTATTTTTATTATTGAAACTTGATTATTATTAATATTAATTTAATACAATTATAAAATTTTAATATGTTTTGTATCATTTTTATATCATGAACTTTATTACTAATTATAATGTAAATCATGCTAATAAATAATTTACATTTTAAATTAAATTAAATAATAAAACTTTTATTTAAAAATAGTATAGTTGATGTTTGAATTATTAATAAATTAATAATATTGTTATTTTATTACTATGATAAATTGATTAATCTAAACAATAACTTATATACGTAAAATTAAATAATAAAACAACTTTATTTTGTTATTTTTTTTTGTATAAAAAATATTAAAAATTAATAATGATAATAATAAATTATTAGAATATCAATGCAAATTAAAAGATAATCTTACTATATTAGAAGCATAATATTATTATAAAACATTATTTAATATATTTTATCATTGTAATTATTATTCTAATTTTATTGGAATTAAAAATTCAAACCTAAAGAAATTAAATATAAAGAAATTAAATATCTATGAATATTAAATTTCAATTTTAAGAGTTCCATGACCATAATAAAATTTATCTTTACTTGTATGTATATTAATATTTGAATTTTCATTCCGTTAAATTATTCATTAGTTATTAATATTATTTTTTATGCCATAATAAAAATAAAACAATTACCATTTTTATATATTAATATTATAACTATAAATTGTTAGTTTTTATAAATTTTTTATGTATCATAAATTTTATATTTTTTGATAATTTTTATTGATTTTTAACTATAAATTTTTTATTATTAGTAATATATATATTTAATTTTTTTATTATAAAAATATATAATATTTTTTTTTTAATCATAAATGTTTAAAATATATTTGTATAATGTATACAAATGATTATTATTATTACTTTTTTTTTTTTTTTTTGAAAGAAATAAGAAGAATTGTTCATTTTAGCAATAAAGTATGTTTGAAATAAATAATTATAAACAGTTATAATTTATATAGATAAACATAAAAATAAGATTAATATTTAAATAGAAAAACATTAGTACTAGAAATTACTATATAAAATAATAAATAAACTATATTTTTTAATGATATTTATTATTTCTAATATCATATTTTGTAAAAATGATATTTTGAACTAAAAAAGTTTAAATAATTACTATTAAGTATTTAATTTAGAAAACTATGAGAATACAAAATTACAAATTTGTTAATAATTTTTTATTATTTAGTATATTTTGATAACTATTCATAAAATAGATTAACTAAAATTTAAAATATTTAATTATATATTAAAACTAATACCGTTATAAATTAAAATTTTTAATTTGTGCTTTTTTTTTTTTTAACAAAAACTATTAAAAATTATACTGAATTAATTACAAAATCTATATTAAGTAAATTTCATAAAACTTCTATATAAAGTTTATTAATGTTGTTTTTCTTTTTTATATTATAAATTAATATTATAATATATTAATATTATTAACATTTTTATTCCACTACTATCTATAAGCCATAAAACTTATTTATTAGTAAAAACTAAAAAGATTTATGATTATTATCCAATCAAATAAAATTAAATAAGTCGCATTAATAATATTAATAATATTTGGACTTAATATATATATATTAAATTATTTATAATATTTAAATATAATATTTTGCTTTATCAAATATTGAATTTAATCTTTATAACTTTTTTTGCGGCCTATTTTCTAATTTTTTTTTTTTTAGAAAAAGAAAACTTTAAAATAAAATGAATATTTTACTAATTTGATTTATTAATATATAAAATTTAAATTTAAAGCAATATAATAAAATTGGCTTAAAATCGTTTGCGGCTAAAAATATATATTTATCTTTTAATTTTTAGAAATTTGATATTAATAACTATTAAAATTATTAAACTTTTGTTTAATATATTATATTAAAAAAAATGTCATTACTTTATTTGTTAAAAACGAATAATGAAAAATATGCTCTAATAGGTATCCACCTTACTACTAATTAAAACATTTTTAATATTATAAATAATAAAAATTAATTTAATCTTGAATTGAAAATTTAAACAATTTTAAATTTATGAATATTTAATCAGAATATGTTTTAATAATACATTAAAATTTATTAAATTTATTATTTGTGCATATATTTTTTGAGTATATTTTAAATAATTAATGATTAGAATTAGTACTCTAATGATAGTATAATGCGATAAAAATAATTATTAGTTCGTAAAATCTGTATATATAAAATTATTCATTTTAAATTGTTTTCTTCATTAATATTTCTTTTTAAATTTACATTGCTTATAAAGTTCTTTTAATTGTATATTATTTATTTTAATTTTTGTCAAATATTTAATATATATATACATGGTTACGGTAAAGTTTTTTAATATTTTATTTAGATTTATTTTTTAATTGTTAGTATTATTACAGATCAATAATTAATAATTGATAATATAAAATTTAATAAATAAAAGAAATAAAGCTAAATAATTATAATTTTTATATATTAAAAAATAATATTATCAATAATGTATAAATTTAAATTATTAAAAAAATAGTATTTTCTAATGTAGAACAATACAATACAATTACAATATTAGTGAAAATATTTTTAGTAAATTAAATCATATATATATTAATTAATAGGATTATTAATATTATAAATTATATATAATATACTAAATTATATAAATTTAAAATTATATAATAATATTACAATTATTTAATATTAAACTATATATTTATAATAACTTTAATAATTATAAAAAGTTGATTCTAAAATAGTAAATCATGATATTAATAACTATTATATAAAAAAAAAATTTTTTTTTTAATATATTTTTCTATTATCCAATGAAATGAAAAAAAAAATAAAATTTCAAATATTTGTCAATAAAAGGAAGAAAAAATCACTTAAAAAATTTTATAATCAACTTTTTTTTTAATTATAAAAAATTTTTTATTTAAATTTTATTAGAAAAGTTGTGGATTTTTGATAGTATTAGTTTTATTATTCTATTTATTTTCAAACAAATATTATTTTGAAGTAAATAGGCAACAACAAAAAAAAAGCATAACTAAAATAAAGGATTATTTAATTAAAGTTATATTCAATACTTTAGAATATATTTTATATAACATATATATACATTTATAAATAAATATTAATAAATTAGTTATTTAAATTATTGCTTTATTTTATTTTTATATTTTATATTATTAATTATTTGTTATTGGAAAAGTTATTCTAATTTGATTAGTAATATAAAATACTAAAAAATCTATTTATAAATTATTGAAAGTTTATTATTTTTATAATTTATTTTTAAAAAAGTAACATTATTAAATTATAATATTTTTTAAAATAAAATTCATTTTGAAAATGAATAATTTATAATAATAATAATAAAGAAAAAATAGTATAAAAAAGTAAGATTTAATTGATATATAAATATTGAAAAAGCTTAAAATAAAAATAATAGTTATAGTAAAATTTTAAAAATTTAATAAAAATAAAAAATAAAAAATACCTTAAGAATAATATATAAGTATATAAAAATGTCTGATTTTGAATTCTTATTTGAAAACGAAAAATCTATCTATATGGAAAACTCTTTTAAATATGAAAATAGTTCTCCATATTCTAACCCAACTTGTTTTAATAGTAAGAATACATTACAAAGTGATAATTATAACAAAAAATATACATTATTTGATAGATGTTCAAATATATCTAGGAATAACGAAATGAAATATAAAAATAACTTTTCTTTAAACCAAGAATATAGTAACAATCAATCATTACCACCAACTCCAGATTATTCATCATCTTTATTAGATCAATCACCAAATAATAGTAGTCAATATTTAATGAATTCAAATCATGTATCTTCTCCACTTTCTCTTCCAAATAATTCGATGACTCCAAGCTCATATGAAAATACTTTTTATAATAATGGTACACTACAAAATAGTCAAATGGGCACTATCTCACCATTTAAAGCTTTCTCACAAAGTAGTTCTCCAACTCCAACTATTCAAAACCCACAACATATTATTTCACCTCCAATGCAATCATTACAACAAAACCAACCGCAGGAACCACAACATAATCAACAAAATTTTGTCAAACTTCCACAGCAACCAATTCCTCAATACACTTCACAACTTCAAAAACAAATCAATGAACCAATGAGTACTCAAATTAACACATCTATTCCACAACGTGATAGTAATTCTATTTCTTTTGTTCAACAACAATCAAATTCATATACTCAATCTCCAGTTCATAACAATTCTCCAATGGTTCAATCTCCAGCTATTCAATATTCATCATCAGTTATTTCAGATTCTTCTGTTAATGTTCCATCACCATTGATTTCTAATAGCACTATTAATGTTCAGTCACCAATGATTTCTAATAGCACTATTAATGTTCAGTCACCAATGGTTCCTAATAGCACTATTAATGCTCAATCACCAATGATTTCTAATACTACTATTAACGTTCAATCACCAATGATTCCTAACACTACCATTAATGTTCCATCACCAATGATTCCTAACACTACCATTAATGTTCCATCACCAATGATTCCTAACACTACCATTAATGTTCCATCACCAATGATTTCTAATACTACTATTAATGTTCCATCACCAATGATTTCTAACTCTACTGTAAGTGTGCCATCACCTTTAGTACAATCTACATCTATATCATCAACTGGAAATGCATCAGCTCCGATTTCAATACCTGTTAACAAAAACTTTACCCCATTACCAGTTCACCAATACTCATATCCAACTTATGGTTCACAACCAAATATGCAAGGTCAAATGAATATGAACAACGCTCCAATAGTTGGTTCTCCTCTTTCTATGAATATTAATCCAAGTTCAGTTCCACTTAATCAAGTCACTAATAATTATATTAGTGTAAGTGCACCAGTATCTCGTTCTTCTACTCCAGTCCAACAATCTCATGTATTACTTTCCGAAGCTGTTAATAATAGCATAAATCATATGAATCAAACTATTCCAACAACTACTTCAAATGCTATTTCATCTCCACATATTCATCCACAACCAGTTTTACGAGGTAGAAGAGTAACTCGTGATGTATCTCTCAATAGTAATGCTAAGCACTTTGTTTGTCCTTATGAAGGCTGTGGCAAAGTGTTTAAGCGTTCTGAACATTTAAAGAGACACAATAGAGTTCATACTGGTGAAAGACCATTTGCTTGTGATGAATGTCATAAACGTTTTTCAAGATCTGATAACTTAGCTCAACATAAGAAGACTCATCGTAAGGATAAAACTAGAAAAACTAGAAAAAATGCAAAGAATAATGTTACTAATACCCCTGTCGCTCAAACAACTGGTGCAGCAGTTACTGCACCAGCTTCAAACGTTCAACAACTTAGTAATAATAACAATAATGCAATGCAACATACTTCAATTATTGTTTAGTTTTCAAAAATAAACTATAATTGATACCTAAAAATAAATTATCAAAAAAAAAAAAAAATTTTTTTTATAAATTATGAATATAAACAGAAGAGTAAAACATAATTATTATTAATTTTATGAAAACTATAGAGTATAAATTATAAAAAGAAATAATCATAAATAATAATAATATGTAAAAGTAAGGCTTAAAATTTTGTTTAGTGCCATTATTTAACAATTAAATTATTTAATTTTTTTTTATTTTTATTTTTATATAGTCATTTTTTCATTTTTGTAATATATTATTATTTTTATTTTATTTTTTATAATTATTCAATTTTATTATATATTTTTTTTTCTAAAAAAAAATTGAATAAAATAAAAATTTTATTACTATCTAAGATAAATAATAATGTATTAAATTTCTATCAATAAGTTTAATAGATTTTATATATATATATATATATATTTTTTTTTTTTTTTTTTTTGATAAAAATAAAAAAATCCAAAAAAATTATTAATAGATTAGTAAATATATATATTTTTTGATAAAAATAAAATTTTACTTATACTACAAATAAACATTAAAAGTCTTATAAAATTATAATTAAAATTAAATATAGAATTGAAAATTCGAATGAAACATATATTTAATAACAAAATAATACATAATGATTAATTTTTTAATTAAAGTATTAGTTTAAATAAGAGTTATTTATTTTATATAGAAATAGAATTGTAGTTGTATTGAATTTTAGAACTTTTTTTTTTTTTTTTTTTTTTTTTTTTTTTTTATTTTATTATATAATTTCAATAATAACATTAATAAAAATAATTAAAAATAAATAATAAATAAATATTTATAAATTTAGTATAAATTTACTTTTGTGTATATTTTATTAAAATAAAAAATTTTAAATTGATAACATAAATTAGATTAAAAGTATATTAATATATTTATATTTAAATTAATATATTCAATTCTATAATCTATTTTATCAGATTTATATATATAACATATTTTAATAGATTTAAAAATTACTATTAGATTTAAATAAATTAAATTAATTATGTATAAAAGTGAAATATACTTCAATTAATATTATATTTATGTGAAAAAAAAAAATTTAAAATATAAATAAATACTATTTTGTATTAAATAATCTACCATTCACTTTCTGAAGACATACCACCTACATTATTTTCTGCCTTAACTTTAAATGTTGTTCTTTCTGGAAGATCCATGGGAATACATATAATATTTTCATTTTATATCTCATGCATACTTCATCTGGTATATCTAAATCATAGTCATATTCATAGTTATAACTATGATGATTATGGCTTCTGGCATGACTATTCATAAAACTACCTCGTTCTGCTGATGCAAGCATTATTGTTTTGGCATACTGCGAGGTAGGGTAACGTAATCCATAAAGTGAGACTGGTCGTTTTACTTTATTAATTAGATTTAGTTGAGTTAATGGGGCCAGAATCCATTCATCGTTTTCTTCATCATAAGAAACTCGTTTTTCGATTTTTGCTCTATCTTTTTCTGGTATGAAATTTTCTATAATGGAAGTTTTAAGATTCAAATCTCTAGAGATTTCACGAATAGTATCTAAAAGATCTTCTCTTTCTTTACGGAATTCATCTTGTAAATCACATATTTCTGATTTTAGTGCTTGGAAACGTTTCCATAATTTTTGTAATTTTCTTGATTTCACATCAGCTTCTTCTTGAAGGGAAGCATAGTGTTCTTCCATTTGAAGCTGTGTTTCTTGTTTTAATTCTAGTTGTCGTTGAAGTTCACGTTCAATGCGTCTCTTTTCTTCAATCTTTAATTGAGTTTCTTCTAATTCTCTTTGCTGTGAGTTTACCCTATCAAAAATATTAACTCCACCAATTAATAATTTTCTTCCATCTTCTTTAATTTTGATGACATTTCCATTCTTGATTGCCTTTCCTTAGCTAATTCATCTACTCTTTCTTCTAATTTAATAATTCTTTGTTTTTCTTCATTAGCAATATCCTTGGATTCTAAAAGTTGTTTCTTTTCAGCTTCAACTTCAGCTTGAAGTTTTTCAATATCCTCTGGTGGAATAGAAGATAATGGATCTTCTCCGTTTTCATCA
>JACVTC010000421.1:0-29992 GCA_016946835.1 Neocallimastix lanati (nom. inval.) | reverse complement strand
CCTCTGAGACCATTTTTCTTTTAATAAAAATATAAAAATATAAAAATACTAATATCAAATTTAAAAAAAAAAAACACGAAAAAATGGAGAGTGAGTGATTCGAACACCCAACCTTCCGCTCTGGAGGCGGACGCGCTACCGTTGCGCCAACCCTCCCTTGGTTAATAAAATGGTACAAGACCAATTGAATTCTCCTAAAACAGCTTGATGAATTAGAAAGATCTGTTGAAATTATAACTGAATTAAATAAAATCAATAAATTTAAAATCAAATTAATTTGATAATTCTAATTATCAAAGTTTATTATAAATAAATTTTCATTAAACTAAACATTTAAATATTTATTATTATTATTATACATCTATATAGTATATTACTATATAGACATATCGACTTAGTGAATATTTTTATTAAAACATATTATTTTATTTAAATTTAAACTATAAATTATATCAAAATCTTAACAAGATCTGTTAAAGTTTTTAGGATAATTTGGTCTTAACGATTAGGTCAAGATGCCAAATTATAGTAATTAATTAATAACTTAATTTTATTCTTATTTAAAACATATTGTTATTAGTAAATTTTATAATTAAGTTTTTATTTAAAATATAAATTTTATTTAATCTTAATAATATTTTATTACATTATTATTTTATATAATTATTACTATAATTTAAATTACAATAATCCTACAAAGGATTAATCAAAGATTTAAACATGTATTTATATAAAATAATTAATTATTAAAATATTAATTATTAATATGAATATGTAATAGTATTAATATAAGTTTGATATTGATAATATAAAATAAGATAATAATATAAATATTTAATATAAATAAAATATAAGAATCTAATATAGCTAAATACTATATTTAATAATTAAAATATAATATGTAGAAATTAATTTAATATGACAATCACGTGTTTACATTATTTAATATATATTAATTTCAATATGTTAATAATATTTAGTAATTAGTTGGCCTAGACTAATTCCTAAATATTTTAATAAAGTTAATTTAATAATAATTATTATATTATTATTTATTAATATTGAAATTCAAATAACTGAATTATCGAAATTGAAATTGAATTGAAATTCAGTTATTATCTTAACACTAATGTTAAAGTTTTTAGATAATTTGGTCTTAACGATTAGGTCAAGATGCCAAATTATAGTAATTAATTAATAATTTAATTTTATTCTTATTTAAAACATATTATTATTAGTGAATTTTATAAATAAGTTTTTTATTTAAAATATAAGTTTTATTCAATATTAATAATATTTTATTACATTATTATTTTATATAATTATTACTATAATTCAAATTACAATAATCCTACAAAAGATTAATCAAAAGATTTAAACATGTATTTATATAAAATAATTAATTATCAAAATATTAATTATTAATATGAATATGTAATAGTATTAATATAAGTTTGATATTGATAATATAAAGTAAGATAATAATATAAATATTTAATATAAAGAAAATATAAGAATATAATATAGCTAAATATTATATTTTATAATTAAAATATAATATGTAGAAATTAATTTAATATGACAATCACGTCTTTACATTATTTAATATATATTAATTTCAATATGTAAATAATATTTAGTCAATTAGTTGGCCTAGACTATTTCCTAAATATTTTAATAATAATTATTATATTATTAATTATTAATATTGAAATTCAAATAACTGAATTATTGAAATTGAAATTGAAATTCAGTTATTATCTTTACAACTAATTGTCTATCAAAATTTATTTTATATTTTATTATTCATTATTAAATTTTAATGTTAAATAAAAATTAATAAGGATTAATAATAAATAATTAATTAAGTAAATTATTTAATTTATTTTATTTAATTATATATTATTTTAATATTTTAATAATTTGATAGTAATGAAGAATAATTAAAAAAAATATATATATTTACAAGTATTTATATTTTTACACGAATTTAAAGTATTTATAATTTTAGTAAGAAAAAAGAATTATTTAAGATTTTGATAATTTAATGTGATTTAAGATTAAAAATTAATTTTTAAATAATTTTTATTATCATATTTCATTTTATAATTTAATTCGTTATAAGAAAAAAAAAATAAAAATAAAAATAAAATATTTAAACCACGAACATCCGTGATGCGACAATTCTATAAAAAAAATGTTGTAAAATGGGGACTGAATCATAATACCTTTCTAAGATTCCAAGAAAGCTACATATGTAAAGTTATTATTATTGAAAAAAATATTTTTAATTCTCAGACAAGATTTCTCTAATCGAAATAGAAAAAACTAACTTATTCTTCACTATTACTAATACCAAAACTATTCAGATCAAAAGGTAAAGATTTATTTCTGTAATTTTCCAACTCTTAATTCTTTACAGGTAAAAGGATCCAATGAGAAAAACTAGGTATATTAACACCAAAACATGGACAACATTTAGGGCAATCTTCAGAGACTATTTTTCTTTTAATAAAAATATAAAAATATTAATGTCAAATTTAAAAAAAATGGAGAGTGAGTGATTCGAACACCCAACCTTCCGCTCTGGAGGCGGACGCGCTACCGTTGCGCCAACCCTCCTCTTTTTGTTTATTATGATACGATACCACTATAAAAATAAGATTTAGGTAAGAAATTTAGGTTAGAAATATTGTATAAATATTATTGGTTATAATAATTAAAATAATTTATATATAGTTAATTCAAATAATTATTTTTAAAAGCATGGTTAATTCTTTTATCATAATTAAAATAGATAAATTATATTAATAATGATTCTATTATTATGATAATAAATTAATTCATCATTATTATTAATAAGTTTTATTTTATATTTTAAATATTATTTTGAGAATTATATAGTTTTAGGAATTATATTATAAATATTGATAATTATATTTTATTCAGGAAATATATTTTAAATATTAATAGTTAAATATATTTAATAATGAAATTGTATTTTTAAATAAAGTTATTAGGAAATTAATAGTTAAAGAGATATGTTTAATAAAAATATAATATTAATTAATTATTTTAACAATTATATAAAATTAAGAGAATGTAATAATAAATTATTATGTATGTAAAAATAAAATTATAAAAATAAATAAAGAACAAAATATTATTATAAAACATTATTATTATTAATTATTTTCTTATATTTATTAGAATATATTATTGTGTCATAATTCCCTAGAGAAACGACCAAATAAATAAATAACTAGATATGGAATATTTTAAATGTTCTGTATCAATTAATACAGAATGAACAAATAATACTAATTGTGCTAGAATAATATAAATTATTCTAACCTTATAGATTATTCTATTCTATATAATTGGAACTTTCCAATATTCTTCAAATATTACTAAATAGAAATCTTAAGTTAATAAATCACTAATTAACTTATAATTCCTTTTTGAATTATCGATCCGATTCCATTATAATGTATTAAAAATCTTTAGCCAAGAATATTGTCCTTGCCCACTTAATATATTAATATTATATTTCTTTTGTATTATGTTATATTGAAAATAATCAAATCTATTTAATTAGTTATTAAAATTTTCGTTATCAATTTAAATTTATTTTTAATTACTAAATTTAACTAAACCACAATAAAATATTCTGTATAATCTCTTTATTTTTATTTTATATATATTAGTATTAAACTATTATTAAATAATTAATAATTCAATAATATATAACTACTATTTATAGCAATAATATTATTAACTAAAATAATAATTCAATTTCAATTTAAATGTTTTATTTATAAAAATAATTAGTAATTAGTTTATTAAAAAAATAGTTAGGCTTTACAAATTTTAATTTGATAAAAAAATATAAATACATGTAATTTTAGTGAAATAAAATATAATCAATAACTTTCTTTTTATTAAATAAATAATTATATTATTATTTTTCTTTTATAAATTTAAATAAATAAATATTGATTTTAAAACAAATTATTTTTTTTTATTGTAATTTTATTATTTGTGTTAATTATTATTATATTCCTAAAATTATATGAACCATACCAAAATTAGAAAAAAGTAACAATTAGCTTAATTTAGAAATTCTACTAAAAGTAGAATTGTCACGAATACTAGTGGATTTGAAGTTAAAATTCACTATTAGATCAATTGAAATTTAATTTAGTTATTGCCAAAAATTATTTTAATTCGATTTTAATTATAAAAATAAATATTAGAACCATTAAAGAATTAGAAACCAAAGGGTATGGACTTATTTATTAAAGATAATTTAATTTAATTTAACCCTTAAGAATTTGATAAAAATAACATGAAGAAAAACAACGATTACTCAACAATTAATGGAAATATTATATTGATATTCCCGCTAAAATTATATCCATTGGAAAGCTACGGACGAGAACTACAACATATGTTAAAATCAACCTTATTGGACAACTAGACAACGAGATATTGGACTTTAAAGATATTTAAATATAAAAATATAATTTAATTATTTAACTAAGACCTAAATTATTAATTAAGAAATTTATATTAGATAAATATTTTAACTTGGAAATTATATTATTGATTTATATTATTAATTAAAAATACAGAATTAGTTATTAGTAATAGTTTTATAATATTTTAAATAAGTTTTGTAAGTTTTATATATTTTATTATTATATATTTTATTCATTTATTTCTAAAAGATTCTAAAGAATTCTTCATCATTCTAAAGATTTCCGAAAGAGAATTTTTAATTAGCTTTAATATTTTATTTTATTTTATATTATATTTTATTATTAAATTAGTTTTATTATTAAATTGTTTTATGAATAATTTATTTAATTATTGTATTAAAAGATTCTTATCAATATTATTTTATTATTATATTTTATATAGTTTATATACATGTATGAATATATTAAGATTACAATGTATTAATTAATTATATTGTTAATTATTATTTTAGTTTAGTATAAAAAGGATTTGAAATTCCATATTTTGAATTCTTTGTAAGATTATTAACCTTTAACCTTTAACCTTTAACCTTTAACCTTTAATCGTTAAACTATTAATATAAAGTTAATAAATTAATTACAACAATAAATAATTCTTTGTATTAATCTTAGTTAATATTTTATTATTAAAATATATATTAAATAAAGTTCTAATAAAACATAAATCTTAAATATTGAAATCTTAATTATAAAACTCTGTGTGTGTTATTTATTATTTAAATTTAATTAAATTGTTATAATTAATAAAAACATCATGACCTGACCAATTTAACTCAAACTAGGAAAGATATAGCAAGAATCTTACCTATCACCTACAAAAACTTTTACAAGAATTGTTAAATTTCCGACCTAATCTTTATAAATTTAATTGAAGTCCTTTTAACAGTTAATTTCCTATCAAAAATTAATTATTATTTATTATTATTTATTATTTATTATTTATTAATATCATTTATTATTATTACAAATATTTTCAAGTTTAATAATTAATCTACAATTATAAACTATTTTTATTAACTATATTAATAATTATTTAATTCTACATTAAATGTATTATCAATTTTTATATTTTATTATATACAAAATTATTATAACCAAGTTAATAATAAAAGTTAATAAGTTTTATTAATTACTAATTATTTACCATAATAATTTTATAGAATAATTTATTTGTAGTATTAATCTATTCTAAACTATTCTAAATTATTGCTAATATTAATTAATTTATTAAGCTATTTATTTTATATCTGTTTAATTATAATGTTAAATAATTATTAATTATTAATCTTTATTAATTATTATTTAAATAAATTATCTTATTAATTTTATTTTATTTTATTTTATTTTATTTTGGTTATTATTTATTATTTTAATAATTTAATAATTTGATAACAACGAAAAATAATTAAAAAAAATATATATTTACAAGTATTTATATTTTTACACGAATTTAAAATATTTATAATTTTAATAAAAAAAAGAAATAAAAGAATAAATGTTTTTTATTAAAATAAATAAAAAATAATTATATTAGATTATAGAAATAGAGAAATAATAAAGAAATAAAAGAATAGCAATAAAGAAAATAACGAATAATAATAAAGAAAATAAAGAAATGATATCGTTGATAAGAATAAGATTATTAAAAGTTGTCTTTTAGAATTGTTATACTATTTTTCTTGAAATACAATTTTTCACGAAGATCACGATTAATTTTTACTTTAATTTTAATTTTATTAAAGTAGAATTACTTAAGATTTTGATAATTCAATCTGATTTAAGATTAAAAATTAATTTTTAAATAATTTTTATTATCATATTTGATTTTATAATTTAATTCGTTATAAGAAAAAGAAAAAAGAAAAAAAAAAAAAATTAAAATATTTAAACCACAAATATCCGAGATACAACAATTCCGTTAAAAATGTTGTAAAATAAAGACTGAATCATAATACCTTTCTAAGATTCCAAGAAAGCTACATATGTAAAGTTATTATTATTAAAAAAAATTTTTTTGAATTCTCAGACAGGATTTCTCTAATAGAAATAGAGAAAACTAACTCATTCTTCACTATTACTAATACCAAAACTATTCAGATCATCCAGAAAAGGTAAAGATTTATTTCTGTAATTTTCCAATTCTTAATTCTTTACAGGTAAAAGGATCCAGTGAGAAAAACTAGGTACACTAACACCAAAACATGGACAATATTTAGGGCAACCCTCTGAGACTATTTTACTTTTAATAAAAATATAAAAATATTAATGTCAAATTTAAAAAAAATGGAGAGTGAGTGATTCGAACACCCAACCTTCCGCTCTGGAGGCGGACGCGCTACCGTTGCGCCAACCCTCCCTTGGTTGAAAAATTGTGTAAGAATCTATAATTATTTTTAAATAAAATAATTATATTTTCTTAGTTAAGTTATAATTATAACTTTATTTAATTATATAATATTTATTCATTTAAATATTATTAATAATTTATTAAACTCAATATTAAATAATCATTAATTTAATACAACAAATTTATTTAATTAATTATTATTTATACATTTATAAATAATTATAGTTTATTTAATTATATATTTAATTATTAAATTTATTAGTCTTAGTTTATTTATTTAATTAAATTGTAAACAAATATATTATGTATTCTAATATGTACTTAATAATGTATTCTGTATTTTGTTTATTAATATCATTATTATGTTATTTTCCTTATTTGTAAATTTATGATTTTATGGTCGAAATATCTTTTATTATTTTATTCTTTTATTTTCGATCAATTAAATTAGATTAGCTAATCGGTCAATTAGGGTTTTTCCCAATCACTTTTTAAAAGTAATTGGTTTTACCTAATTGATACGATGATCGATATGGATAGAATATCGATCAAAAATCTTATCTAGGTTTTTCTCTCTAATCTTTTCCTAGATAAGAGATTTGTTAAGATTAGAAAACATTTTTTAATTTAACCTTATTTTTCAAAAAAGTATAAATAAAGCTCTTGAATTCTCTTTGAGAAATCAAGAGTTATTATTATAACAATTATAATATAGTAATAACATTAATAAAATTTTTATATTTCTATTTTAATAAAGTAAGTTTTAATAAAAAACAAATTTAAAAAAAAAAAATAAAATAAAATAATCTTTTCTCTTTGACAATTTTGTGTTATTAGTTTATTATAATTAGTTATAATAAACTCTCTCTTATAGAAGATAAGTATATTTATCTTTTTTTGTTTTCTCAATTTAATAATAATTATTATTTAGTTATTATTAAGTTGTAGTTAATAATTTAATTCTAATTAATTTTATAATTAAATTATTACAATAATAACTCTTATCTAGAATAGATTAGTGTAGTACAAAGAAAATTTTAAATAATACCAATATATTATTGAATTATGTAGTACAAAAAAAAAAAAAAAAAAAAAAATTTTTAAGATAAAACTTCAATATATTTTTAATAATAAAATAATATAAAAATAATAAATTAAAACAATATATTAGAATAGAATAATTACAATAAAACGATACATATAGAATAGTCTAGAAATTAACCAAAAAAAAAAAAAAAAAAAATTTACATAAAATAATAATAAATTAAAACAATATATTAGAATAGAATAATTACAATAAAACGATATATATAGAATAGTCTAGAAATTAAGCAAAAAAAAAAAAAAAAAAAAAAAAAATTATATATTTGTACTATTATATATTAATGGATGGATAAATACATACTTTTAATAAATATATTACTATATATAAATGAATACATGACGTATATAAAATCACTATAATATATAAATAAATAAAACAAATAATATATATTGTGTAAATAGATATATATATATATAAAAAAAAAAAAAAAAAAAAAAAAAAAAAAAAAAAAAAAAAAAATTAGATAAACATAATTTATTAGAAATATTACAAAATTTTAAATCTACACTAATTATAATTTTTCACATAACTTAATAAAACTAGGTAAAAAAAAAAAAAAAAAAAAAAAAATGGAAAACAATAGTGATATTCAAATTAATGAGCCTTTAGCAGACACACCATCACCAATTTCACAGTCCATTACGTATAACGAAAATGCTTCTAAACTAATCTCTGCTATTACAGATTTCATACCTGCCTTCTTTTCGCCAAATGGAGTTCTTCAGAAAGAAAGTGATGTGAAAAACCAACCAAGTATTAGGGAAATAATTATCCATAGTGAAGACTTTATTAAGACTCATCCAAATACATTCAAGGATGATGAGTCAAAAAACTCCTTTGTTATCAATAAACTAACAGGAACTGCAAGAAGATGGGGTCTCTCTTTGCTAACTGATGGGACTCTAAAGAAGTTAACATTTGAAAAATTCAAGAAACTTTTGTTAGAAAATTTCGATTCAGGTATTGAAAGGAAGCAGAAATACGTTATTATGGACAAATTGTGGAAGCTTAAACAATCTCAACTTGGTAGTGTCGCTGAATACACTATCGAATTCCGTAGGTTGGCGGGACGTCTTGGATGGCCCGACGAAGTGCTCATTGACATTATTGGAAAAGGACTTGTGGATAAGGTGCGCGAAGAATTCGACAAGGTTGAGAAACCATCTACCTTGTTTGAAGCTACGAACACTATAATTGGAATAGATAAAAAATGTTATTTGGAAAGTAGTTTAAGGAATAAGACTAAGAATTTCAAGAAGAATCATAAATCCTTTCAAAAGAAGCGCAGAGAACTCACCAAAATCGAGAACTACAAGAAACATTTTCACAATAAAAATAAACCTAAAAATGACATTCTCTCAGCCAACTATACTTCTAATGGAAACCCAACAATCACTACTGCCTTTTACTTAAATATAAATGATAAAAATATTAGAACAAACTTTTTAATTGACTCCGGATCTGCTAGAAGTTTCATTTGTAGAAATTTCGCTAATAGTCACAAAATTCCATCATTAGGTTTATCCTCTCCAATTAATATCCAACTCCCAAATAGTAAAAGCATGAACATTAAACAAACTACAAAACCGCTTAAACTCAAGATTATGGACCATACAGAACGTTTTGAATTTTGCATCGCAAACATAGCCCTCCAAGGAATCAATGGTATTCTTGGAAGAGATTGGCTCTCAGTTCATAATCCTTTCATTGATTACAAGAAAAATAAAATATTCTTTTTAGGTAAATACTGTGGTTCACATTGCCCTTCTTCAAGGAAATTCAAGTTCGCAAACCAAAACTCTAATTTCACTGCAACTATGTTCGACAATCCCACAATTAACAATGCCGATCATGATTCTATCATTCCTGAATCAATCCCAGAAGATACTGTTTGTCATTCAGACTTGAGTGACTCCGATTTATGTGCCGCTATGCCAACGAAAATAGACTCCGAAGGGAAAAAACCGAGGCATAAGAGAGATTCTCGACAAATACTATTCTGATCTCATAATAGTATTTGAGAAAAATGAAGCTGAGAAGTTACCACCACACAGGGAATATGATATGTCAATTGATCTTATTCCTGGTGGCCAATTATTCTTCGGTCCAATCTACTCTCTTACCGTTCCGGAAATGAAAGCCTTGAAAGAGTATATTCAAGAAAATCTTAGAAAAAAGTTCATACGAAAATCAAAATCACCAGCAGGTGCTCCAGTTATATTTGTATTGAAACGCGATGGAACTCTCAGATTATGTGTCGATTATCGACGCTTGAATGCTATTACAATCCGTAATAGTTACCCGATTCCAAGAATAAATGACTTAATGGAATCTTTTAAAGGTGCAATGATATTTACCCGTCTTGACTTAAGATCCGCCTACAACCTTATAAGAATTAAAGAAGGGCATGAATATCTTACAGCGTTTAGAACTCCTTTAGGGCATTTCGAATATCTCGTAATGCCTTTCGGGCTTAGAAACGCGCCTTCCGTTTTCCAACGTTTCATTCATGATATACTTAACGACTGTATTGGTATTTTTGTTAGAGTTTACCTTGATGACATAATTATCTATTCCAAATCCTTAAAAGAGCATATTAACCATGTAAGAACTGTTTTAAAAATTCTTATTGATAATGGATTATATGCTAAATTAGAGAAATGTGAGTTTCATGTAACTGAAACCACATTCTTAGGCTTCACAGTTTCCAATAAAGGGCTAACTATGGATAAAAATAAGGTCAAATCAGTACTCGATTGGCCAAGTCCTAAAAATGTTAAAGAATTGCAAAGTTTCCTTGGATTATGTAATTTCTATAGAAAATTTATAAAAGACTTTGCAAAAAACATGGAACCCCTTCGCAAACTTTTAAAAAAGGAAAATCCTTTTATCTGGGATAAATCAGCTGAAGATGCTTTTCAAAAGTTAAAGGACTCTTTTAAAGCTGATGATTTTTTAATATTTCCTGATCCTGATAAAGAATTTATAGTTGAAACCGATGCAAGTGATTTTGCAGTCGGATGTATACTTTCTCAGGTATCTAGTGAAGATAATCAATTGCATCCTGTGGCATTTCACTCCAGATCCCTTAATAAAGCAGAAGCTAATTATACTATCTATGATAAAGAGCTTCTTGCTATTATTACTGCATTTGAAACCTGGAGACATCATCTTGAAGGTGCCAAGTTCCCAGTTCAAGTAATAACAGATCATAAGAATCTGCTATACTTTAAAAAACCACAACATTTAAACCAACGACAAATTCGTTGGAGCCTTTTCCTGTCTAAATTCGACTATAGGATTGCGTATAGAGCTGGCTCAAAAAGTGGAAAGCCTGATGCTTTATCCAGGAGACCAGATTATAAATCCACACATCCCGTGGAACAACAATCCTTAATTAATAAGAATGCTTTTTGTTGTGCTACTAGCGACAATATAAGTAAACTTATTAAAGCACAGAAAGAAGACCAATATTGTCAAAATATCCTTTCTAAATTAAGAGATCAGTCGAAAAAACTAAATAGTTCTCTATTTACTCTCGTCGAGGGAATTCTTCATTTCCAAAAAAGAATTATTGTTCCATCTAGTCTCAGGGCATGGATTTTAAAATCCTTCCATGATGCGCCTACTAGCGGCCACCAAGGGATAGAAAGGACCTTTGAAAAACTTAAAAGGTTCTACTGGTGGCCAAACATGAAGAAAGATGTTTCTAACTATGTTCTTTCGTGCAATGTCTGTTCCCGAAGTAAGATTCGCAGACATAAGCCATATGGTAAGCTAATACCACTTCCCATTCCTACAAAACCCTGGGAAGTAATTGGCGTGGATTTTATAGTCTCTCTGCCTTCTTCGCAAGACTGCACATGCATCATGATTGTTTCTGATCATTTAACAAAAATGGTCCATTTAGTGCCCTGCTCCGACGTTCCTTCCGCCGACCTAACCGCAAAATTACTGCTCTTCCAAGTCTTTAAACACCATGGTTTTCCAAAAGTTATTGTTTCCGACCACGGCTCTCAATTCTCCTCCCAATTCTGGACCTCTTTATGTGATGCTATTAGAGCCAAACCAAGATTAGCAACGGCCCATCATCAGCAATCAAATGGTCAAGTGGAACGTGCCAATGCTGTTATTGAACAATATCTTCGTTGTTATTGTTCTTCCGCCCAGAATGAATGGTGCTATTATCTTCCCTTATGTGAAATGTCTTATAATAACTCCATCCATAAATCAATTGGCCAAACTCCTTTTCATGCTAACTATGGTTTCGATCCTAATTGTGTTATTGACTCCCCTCCTGTCTTACTAAGAGACACAGCTTCTATCCTTACTAGAGACTGGTCGTCACACTTTAATGCCCTCCGGCAACACTTAATAAAAGCCAAAGAAGATTTTAAGAAATATGCTGATAATAAAAAATCTATAGGCCCTGACTTCAAAGTTAATGACTTGGTTATGCTTAAAAGATATTATTTTACAAATGAACCGTCCAAAAAGCTATCTTCTCAGTATCTTGGTCCATTTAAAATTATCGAAAAGGGGGAAAGAATGAATTACCGCTTGGAACTTCCAGAAAACTTACATCTTCATCCGGTATTTCATATCTCACAATTGGAGCCTTATACAGAGCGGAATAAAGAATTGAAAGAGCCATCATCGTAAAAGGAGCAATGTAAGAATCTATAATTATTTTTAAATAAAATAATTATATTTTCTTAGTTAAGTTATAATTATAACTTTATTTAATTATATAATATTTATTCATTTAAATATTATTAATAATTTATTAAACTCAATATTAAATAATCATTAATTTAATACAACAAATTTATTTAATTAATTATTATTTATACATTTATAAATAATTATAGTTTATTTAATTATATATTTAATTATTAAATTTATTAGTCTTAGTTTATTTATTTAATTAAATTGTAAACAAATATATTATGTATTCTAATATGTACTTAATAATGTATTCTGTATTTTGTTTATTAATATCATTATTATGTTATTTTCCTTATTTGTAAATTTATGATTTTATGGTCGAAATATCTTTTATTATTTTATTCTTTTATTTTCGATCAATTAAATTAGATTAGCTAATCGGTCAATTAGGGTTTTTCCCAATCACTTTTTAAAAGTAATTGGTTTTACCTAATTGATACGATGATCGATATGGATAGAATATCGATCAAAAATCTTATCTAGGTTTTTCTCTCTAATCTTTTCCTAGATAAGAGATTTGTTAAGATTAGAAAACATTTTTTAATTTAACCTTATTTTTCAAAAAAGTATAAATAAAGCTCTTGAATTCTCTTTGAGAAATCAAGAGTTATTATTATAACAATTATAATATAGTAATAACATTAATAAAATTTTTATATTTCTATTTTAATAAAGTAAGTTTTAATAAAAAACAAATTTAAAAAAAAAAAAATAAAATAAAATAATCTTTTCTCTTTGACAATTTTGTGTTATTAGTTTATTATAATTAGTTATAATAAACTCTCTCTTATAGAAGATAAGTATATTTATCTTTTTTTTGTTTTCTCAATTTAATAATAATTATTATTTAGTTATTATTAAGTTGTAGTTAATAATTTAATTCTAATTAATTTTATAATTAAATTATTACAATAATAACTCTTATCTAGAATAGATTAGTGTAGTACAAAGAAAATTTTAAATAATACCAATATATTATTGAATTATGTAGTACAAAAAAAAAAAAAAAAAAAAAAAAATTTTTAAGATAAAACTTCAATATATTTTTAATAATAAAATAATATAAAAATAATAAATTAAAACAATATATTAGAATAGAATAATTACAATAAAACGATACATATAGAATAGTCTAGAAATTAACCAAAAAAAAAAAAAAAAAAAATTTACATAAAATAATAATAAATTAAAACAATATATTAGAATAGAATAATTACAATAAAACGATATATATAGAATAGTCTAGAAATTAAGCAAAAAAAAAAAAAAAAAAAAAAAAAAAATTATATATTTGTACTATTATATATTAATGGATGGATAAATACATACTTTTAATAAATATATTACTATATATAAATGAATACATGACGTATATAAAATCACTATAATATATAAATAAATAAAACAAATAATATATATTGTGTAAATAGATATATATATATATAAAAAAAAAAAAAAAAAAAAAAAAAAAAAAAAAAAAAAAAAAAAAAATTAGATAAACATAATTTATTAGAAATATTACAAAATTTTAAATCTACACTAATTATAATTTTTCACATAACTTAATAAAACTAGGTAAAAAAAAAAAAAAAAAAAAAAAAAATGGAAAACAATAGTGATATTCAAATTAATGAGCCTTTAGCAGACACACCATCACCAATTTCACAGTCCATTACGTATAACGAAAATGCTTCTAAACTAATCTCTGCTATTACAGATTTCATACCTGCCTTCTTTTCGCCAAATGGAGTTCTTCAGAAAGAAAGTGATGTGAAAAACCAACCAAGTATTAGGGAAATAATTATCCATAGTGAAGACTTTATTAAGACTCATCCAAATACATTCAAGGATGATGAGTCAAAAAACTCCTTTGTTATCAATAAACTAACAGGAACTGCAAGAAGATGGGGTCTCTCTTTGCTAACTGATGGGACTCTAAAGAAGTTAACATTTGAAAAATTCAAGAAACTTTTGTTAGAAAATTTCGATTCAGGTATTGAAAGGAAGCAGAAATACGTTATTATGGACAAATTGTGGAAGCTTAAACAATCTCAACTTGGTAGTGTCGCTGAATACACTATCGAATTCCGTAGGTTGGCGGGACGTCTTGGATGGCCCGACGAAGTGCTCATTGACATTATTGGAAAAGGACTTGTGGATAAGGTGCGCGAAGAATTCGACAAGGTTGAGAAACCATCTACCTTGTTTGAAGCTACGAACACTATAATTGGAATAGATAAAAAATGTTATTTGGAAAGTAGTTTAAGGAATAAGACTAAGAATTTCAAGAAGAATCATAAATCCTTTCAAAAGAAGCGCAGAGAACTCACCAAAATCGAGAACTACAAGAAACATTTTCACAATAAAAATAAACCTAAAAATGACATTCTCTCAGCCAACTATACTTCTAATGGAAACCCAACAATCACTACTGCCTTTTACTTAAATATAAATGATAAAAATATTAGAACAAACTTTTTAATTGACTCCGGATCTGCTAGAAGTTTCATTTGTAGAAATTTCGCTAATAGTCACAAAATTCCATCATTAGGTTTATCCTCTCCAATTAATATCCAACTCCCAAATAGTAAAAGCATGAACATTAAACAAACTACAAAACCGCTTAAACTCAAGATTATGGACCATACAGAACGTTTTGAATTTTGCATCGCAAACATAGCCCTCCAAGGAATCAATGGTATTCTTGGAAGAGATTGGCTCTCAGTTCATAATCCTTTCATTGATTACAAGAAAAATAAAATATTCTTTTTAGGTAAATACTGTGGTTCACATTGCCCTTCTTCAAGGAAATTCAAGTTCGCAAACCAAAACTCTAATTTCACTGCAACTATGTTCGACAATCCCACAATTAACAATGCCGATCATGATTCTATCATTCCTGAATCAATCCCAGAAGATACTGTTTGTCATTCAGACTTGAGTGACTCCGATTTATGTGCCGCTATGCCAACGAAAATAGACTCCGAAGGGAAAAAACCGAGGCATAAGAGAGATTCTCGACAAATACTATTCTGATCTCATAATAGTATTTGAGAAAAATGAAGCTGAGAAGTTACCACCACACAGGGAATATGATATGTCAATTGATCTTATTCCTGGTGGCCAATTATTCTTCGGTCCAATCTACTCTCTTACCGTTCCGGAAATGAAAGCCTTGAAAGAGTATATTCAAGAAAATCTTAGAAAAAAGTTCATACGAAAATCAAAATCACCAGCAGGTGCTCCAGTTATATTTGTATTGAAACGCGATGGAACTCTCAGATTATGTGTCGATTATCGACGCTTGAATGCTATTACAATCCGTAATAGTTACCCGATTCCAAGAATAAATGACTTAATGGAATCTTTTAAAGGTGCAATGATATTTACCCGTCTTGACTTAAGATCCGCCTACAACCTTATAAGAATTAAAGAAGGGCATGAATATCTTACAGCGTTTAGAACTCCTTTAGGGCATTTCGAATATCTCGTAATGCCTTTCGGGCTTAGAAACGCGCCTTCCGTTTTCCAACGTTTCATTCATGATATACTTAACGACTGTATTGGTATTTTTGTTAGAGTTTACCTTGATGACATAATTATCTATTCCAAATCCTTAAAAGAGCATATTAACCATGTAAGAACTGTTTTAAAAATTCTTATTGATAATGGATTATATGCTAAATTAGAGAAATGTGAGTTTCATGTAACTGAAACCACATTCTTAGGCTTCACAGTTTCCAATAAAGGGCTAACTATGGATAAAAATAAGGTCAAATCAGTACTCGATTGGCCAAGTCCTAAAAATGTTAAAGAATTGCAAAGTTTCCTTGGATTATGTAATTTCTATAGAAAATTTATAAAAGACTTTGCAAAAAACATGGAACCCCTTCGCAAACTTTTAAAAAAGGAAAATCCTTTTATCTGGGATAAATCAGCTGAAGATGCTTTTCAAAAGTTAAAGGACTCTTTTAAAGCTGATGATTTTTTAATATTTCCTGATCCTGATAAAGAATTTATAGTTGAAACCGATGCAAGTGATTTTGCAGTCGGATGTATACTTTCTCAGGTATCTAGTGAAGATAATCAATTGCATCCTGTGGCATTTCACTCCAGATCCCTTAATAAAGCAGAAGCTAATTATACTATCTATGATAAAGAGCTTCTTGCTATTATTACTGCATTTGAAACCTGGAGACATCATCTTGAAGGTGCCAAGTTCCCAGTTCAAGTAATAACAGATCATAAGAATCTGCTATACTTTAAAAAACCACAACATTTAAACCAACGACAAATTCGTTGGAGCCTTTTCCTGTCTAAATTCGACTATAGGATTGCGTATAGAGCTGGCTCAAAAAGTGGAAAGCCTGATGCTTTATCCAGGAGACCAGATTATAAATCCACACATCCCGTGGAACAACAATCCTTAATTAATAAGAATGCTTTTTGTTGTGCTACTAGCGACAATATAAGTAAACTTATTAAAGCACAGAAAGAAGACCAATATTGTCAAAATATCCTTTCTAAATTAAGAGATCAGTCGAAAAAACTAAATAGTTCTCTATTTACTCTCGTCGAGGGAATTCTTCATTTCCAAAAAAGAATTATTGTTCCATCTAGTCTCAGGGCATGGATTTTAAAATCCTTCCATGATGCGCCTACTAGCGGCCACCAAGGGATAGAAAGGACCTTTGAAAAACTTAAAAGGTTCTACTGGTGGCCAAACATGAAGAAAGATGTTTCTAACTATGTTCTTTCGTGCAATGTCTGTTCCCGAAGTAAGATTCGCAGACATAAGCCATATGGTAAGCTAATACCACTTCCCATTCCTACAAAACCCTGGGAAGTAATTGGCGTGGATTTTATAGTCTCTCTGCCTTCTTCGCAAGACTGCACATGCATCATGATTGTTTCTGATCATTTAACAAAAATGGTCCATTTAGTGCCCTGCTCCGACGTTCCTTCCGCCGACCTAACCGCAAAATTACTGCTCTTCCAAGTCTTTAAACACCATGGTTTTCCAAAAGTTATTGTTTCCGACCACGGCTCTCAATTCTCCTCCCAATTCTGGACCTCTTTATGTGATGCTATTAGAGCCAAACCAAGATTAGCAACGGCCCATCATCAGCAATCAAATGGTCAAGTGGAACGTGCCAATGCTGTTATTGAACAATATCTTCGTTGTTATTGTTCTTCCGCCCAGAATGAATGGTGCTATTATCTTCCCTTATGTGAAATGTCTTATAATAACTCCATCCATAAATCAATTGGCCAAACTCCTTTTCATGCTAACTATGGTTTCGATCCTAATTGTGTTATTGACTCCCCTCCTGTCTTACTAAGAGACACAGCTTCTATCCTTACTAGAGACTGGTCGTCACACTTTAATGCCCTCCGGCAACACTTAATAAAAGCCAAAGAAGATTTTAAGAAATATGCTGATAATAAAAAATCTATAGGCCCTGACTTCAAAGTTAATGACTTGGTTATGCTTAAAAGATATTATTTTACAAATGAACCGTCCAAAAAGCTATCTTCTCAGTATCTTGGTCCATTTAAAATTATCGAAAAGGGGGAAAGAATGAATTACCGCTTGGAACTTCCAGAAAACTTACATCTTCATCCGGTATTTCATATCTCACAATTGGAGCCTTATACAGAGCGGAATAAAGAATTGAAAGAGCCATCATCGTAAAAGGAGCAATGTAAGAATCTATAATTATTTTTAAATAAAATAATTATATTTTCTTAGTTAAGTTATAATTATAACTTTATTTAATTATATAATATTTATTCATTTAAATATTATTAATAATTTATTAAACTCAATATTAAATAATCATTAATTTAATACAACAAATTTATTTAATTAATTATTATTTATACATTTATAAATAATTATAGTTTATTTAATTATATATTTAATTATTAAATTTATTAGTCTTAGTTTATTTATTTAATTAAATTGTAAACAAATATATTATGTATTCTAATATGTACTTAATAATGTATTCTGTATTTTGTTTATTAATATCATTATTATGTTATTTTCCTTATTTGTAAATTTATGATTTTATGGTCGAAATATCTTTTATTATTTTATTCTTTTATTTTCGATCAATTAAATTAGATTAGCTAATCGGTCAATTAGGGTTTTTCCCAATCACTTTTTAAAAGTAATTGGTTTTACCTAATTGATACGATGATCGATATGGATAGAATATCGATCAAAAATCTTATCTAGGTTTTTCTCTCTAATCTTTTCCTAGATAAGAGATTTGTTAAGATTAGAAAACATTTTTTAATTTAACCTTATTTTTCAAAAAAGTATAAATAAAGCTCTTGAATTCTCTTTGAGAAATCAAGAGTTATTATTATAACAATTATAATATAGTAATAACATTAATAAAATTTTTATATTTCTATTTTAATAAAGTAAGTTTTAATAAAAAACAAATTTAAAAAAAAAAAAATAAAATAAAATAATCTTTTCTCTTTGACAATTTTGTGTTATTAGTTTATTATAATTAGTTATAATAAACTCTCTCTTATAGAAGATAAGTATATTTATCTTTTTTTTGTTTTCTCAATTTAATAATAATTATTATTTAGTTATTATTAAGTTGTAGTTAATAATTTAATTCTAATTAATTTTATAATTAAATTATTACAAATTGATAAAGAATAGAATAATAATGATATTTTTAATTAAATTTTTAATAATTTATTATATAAAAATATATTATTATATTCTTTACTATTAATAATTTTCTTATATTCTATATTAATAATTTTTATATTAATTATATTTTATTATTTTAAATATTAAATTTATGTAATTAATTAATTTATATGATTGGTTTTAATAATGTAATTAAATAATATAAAATATGTATTATCCATATTATTTTATGAAGGGGGCCTTTCTGAGGAAAGAAATAGTAAAAATAGTAGTAATAATGAAATAGTAATAATAATTGAAAGGTTTCTCATATTGTTATAATAATAAATATTAATATTAATAAAGTTATTTTTAACAATAAAATAATTATATAATTTATAAATAATAAATATTTTTAATAATAATTCTTTAAATAAAATTTATAATGTGTAATAATAAATTCTTTTAGTGTAATTTAATAGTTATTTAATTTATCTATTTATTTAATGTTCACACTCCTTTTCTAATATGAACCTCAACATAAAAATTGGTGGAGATATCGGGGAGTGTGAAAACATTGATGAATAGATAAGAAAAATAATAGAATATAATATAATATAAAATTAAATGATCATAATAATAATACAAAGAAAATTATAAATTTAATTATAAAATTTTAGTAATAATTTAAGTAAAAAATAATATATATAAATTTAAAATTGAATTGTTAAAAATTAAATTATTTTAAAATGAATTCAATTTAATAATTATATTTTTTTTTAGTTAGGTGGTCGAAGAGTATTTCGAGCCTAACAAATAAATTTTTAATTTTTAAATAAAATCCTTAGGTGGTCAGCCAGAGAGTGTTGAGCCTGAAGGTAAGTATAATAATTTTTTTTAAATCCTTAAGTGTCGGACAGAGAGTGCCGAACTTGAAGGAATAAATATATAAAAATTATTTCAAATAAACTTTCTTGGGTGTCGAAAAAGGATTTTCGAACTTGAAGAAAGTTAACAATATATTGGTTTACTGCGGTAGTTCCAATATAATAAACATTGAATAATTTTAAAATTTTAATTTAAAATAATTTATATTTAGTTTATAATATAAAATTAATACTTAAAATATTACAAATTTTGAAGAAATTATAGAAAAAAAAAATAATTTACAATATATTTTTAAGAAATAATAATATTTATTATATTATTTAGTGTTTATATAATTACATTAATTGAAAATTTATTAGAACATAATAAATTTTATATTTTTTTTTTATGATCAATAATTAGAATTCCAGTTGTGGAATTTAATAAATTATATAATTACATTAAGCATTTTAAGAATTAAACAAAATATGAGAAGAACAAGTTCCAGATGTTATCTTAAACGAAGAATTATTAATGCAAAGCATAACTGAATTGAAAGATAAAATAAGTGAATTAAAAAAGTGAATTAAAGAAAAATATTTTTGAAGAATATAATATTATTCAAATTATAGAAAAATAAAAAGAGAAAATTATTTTTGAAGAAGATAATTTTATTCAAATTACAAAAAAAAAGAAGAAAATATTAGTAAGAAAAATCCCTATAAAGATAACATAAATATTCTTAATTCAGGAAGAGAACAATTCAATAATTGAAAAAGGAAAATATTAAAAAAGAAACAATTCTTCACAATCCAAGAAAATTAATAAATTAAATTGTGAAATTGAATCTTTGAAACTTGGTAAAAGTAGTAATTTAAAAAAATAATTAAAAATAAAAAAAAAAAAAATAATAATAAAAATAAATTAGTGATATTTTAAATGGAAATTTCAATTAGTTTCATAAATTGAATTATTAAAGTTTAAACATAATGTTAAAATCACTGATTTAGAGAATTCATTATAACCTTCAAAATATGTTATATAATAATTTTAAATTAATGGAATAAGAAATTATTATATGAATAAATAAAAAAAAAAAAAAAATTAAAAAGGATTAGTATCTAAATGAAAGAAGAAAAAGAAGTTTCAAAGTTCATTGTTGAAGTAACACGCGAAGATATAGAATCTAACGAAGAATATAACAAGAATTGAAAGAAAGAATATGACAAAAAAAAAAAAAAAAAAAAAAAAAAAAAAAAAAAAAAAAAAAAAAATTTTTTTTGGTACAATCCAAGTTGATCCTGAAATTTTTGGAACTTTTAAAAATTATTATGAAGAATTTTTAATATATGGTAATATATAAATTAAATTATTTAATTTAAATATTTCAATTAATACATATATTAAAATATATTTTAAAATATATAAAAATTTTTAAATTTAAGAAATAATGATAATATTATATATAAAAAAAAAAAATTTATATTTTTATTTAGTTATATAGTTAATTAAAAAAAAAAAAAAAAAAAAAAAAAAAAAAAAAAAAAAAAAAAAAATGTATTTAGTTAATAATATAAGAAAATTTGCCTTTGCTATAGTATAGCAAAAGTTTTAGCGGGGGCATCATGATAAAGAATAGAATAATAATGATATTTTTAATTAAATTTTTAATAATTTATTATATAAAAATATATTATTATATTCTTTACTATTAATAATTTTCTTATATTCTATATTAATAATTTTTATATTAATTATATTTTATTATTTTAAATATTAAATTTATGTAATTAATTAATTTATATGATTGGTTTTAATAATGTAATTAAATAATATAAAATATGTATTATCCATATTATTTTATGAAGGGGGCCTTTCTGAGGAAAGAAATAGTAAAAATAGTAGTAATAATGAAATAGTAATAATAATTGAAAGGTTTCCCATATTGTTATAATAATAAATATTAATATTAATAAAGTTATTTTTAACAATAAAATAATTATATAATTTATAAATAATAAATATTTTTAATAATAATTCTTTAAATAAAATTTATAATGTGTAATAATAAATTCTTTTAGTGTAATTTAATAGTTATTTAATTTATCTATTTATTTAATGTTCACACTCCTTTTCTAATATGAACCTCAACAAAATTAGAAAAAAGTAACAATTAGCTTAATTTAGAAATTTCTAAAAGTGCTAATTTGTCAAAGTTTTTAGATAATTTGGTCTTAACGATTAGGTCAAGATGCCAAATTATAGTAATTAATTAATAATTTAATTTTATTATTATTATTTTATATAATTATTACTATAATTTAAATTACAATAATCCTACAAAGGATTAATCAAAAGATTTAAACATGTATTTATATAAAATAATTAATTATTAAAATATTAATTATTAATATGAACATGCAATAATATTAATATAAGTTTGATATTGATAATGTAAAATAAGATAATAATATAAATATTTAATATAAATAAAATATAAGAATATAATAACTAAATATTATATTTTATAATTAAAATATAATATGTAGAAATTAATTTAATGACAATCACGTGTTTACATTATTTAATATATATTAATTTCAATATGTTAATAATATTTAGTAATTAGTTGGCCTAGACTAATTCCTAAATATTTTAATAAAGTTAATTTAATAATAATTATTATATTATTATTTATTAATATTGAAATTCAAATAACTGAATTATCGAAATTGAAATTGAATTGAAATTCAGTTATTATCTTAACATAATTGTCTATCAAAATTATTTTATATTTTATTTATTATTATTATTATTATTTATTATTATTATTATTTATTATAAATATTTATTTATATTATAAATATTTTCTAGTTTAATAATTATTCTATAATTATAAATATTTTATTAACAAAACTAATAATTATTTAATTCCACATTTAATGTATTATCAATTTTTATATTTTATTATATACAAAATTATTATAACCAAGTTAATAATAAAAGTTAATAAGTTTTATTAATTACTAATTATTTATTATAATAGTTTTATAGAATAATTTATTTATAAATGTTTTTTATTAAAAGAAATAAAAAAATAATTATATTTGATTATAAAAATGAAGGAATAATAAAGAAATAAAAGAATAACAATAAAGAAAATAAAGAAATTATATTGTTGATAAGAATAAGATTATTAAAAGTTGTCTTTTAAAATTATTATACTATTTTTCTTGAAATACAATTTTTCATGAAGATCATAATTAATTTTTTTATTTTAATTTTATTAAAGTAGAATTATTTAAGATTTAGATAATTTAATGTGATTTAAGATTTAAAATTAATTTATAAATAATTTTTATTATCATATTTAATTTTATAATTTAATTCTTTATAAGAAAAGAAAAAAAAATAAAATATTTAAACCACGAACATCCGTGATGCGACAATTCTATAAAAAAAATGTTGTAAAATGGGTACTGAATCATAATACCTTTCTAAGATTCCATGAAAGCTACATATGTAAATATGTAAAGTTATTATTATTAAAAAAAAATTTTTTGAATTCTCAGACAGGATTTCTCTAATCGAAATAAAGAAAACTAACTCATTTTTCACAATTACTAATCAATTACTAATACCAAAAACTATTCAGATCATCCAGAAAAGGTAAAGATTTATTTCTGTAATTTTCCAATTCTTAATTCTTTACAGGTAAAAGGATCCAGTGAGAAAAACTAGGTACACTAACACCAAAACATGGACAATATTTAGGGCAACCCTCTGAGACTATTTTTCTTTTAATAAAAATATAAAAATACTAATGTCAAACTTAAAAAAAAAAAAAAATAAGAAAAAATGGAGAGTGAGTGATTCGAACACCCAACCTTCCGCTCTGGAGGCGGACGCGCTACCGTTGCGCCAACCCTCCCTTGATTAAAATATTAGAAAAAAAGCAACAATTAGCTTAATTTAGAAATTCTACTAAAAGTAGAATTGTTAAATTTCCGACCTAATCTTTATAAATTTAATTGAAGTCCTTTTAACAGTTAATTTCCTATCAAAAATTAATTATTATTTATGATTATTTATTATTTATTATTTATTAATATCATTTATTATTATTACAAATATTTTCAAGTTTAATAATTAATCTACAATTATAAACTATTTTTATTAACTATATTAATAATTATTTAATTCTACATTAAATGTATTATCAATTTTTATATTTTATTATATACAAAATTATTATAACCAAGTTAATAATAAAAGTTAATAAGTTTTATTAATTACTAATTATTTATTATAATAGTTTTATGGAATAATTTATTTGTAGTATTAATCAATTCTAAATTATGCTAATTTATAGCTAATATTTATAAATTTATTTAAGTTATTTATTTTATATCTTTTTAATTTTAATGTTAATTAATTATTTATTATTAATCTTTATTAATTATTATATTAGTAAATTATTAAATTTATTTTATTTTATTTTATTTTGGTTATTATTTATTTTTTTAATATTTTAATAATTTGATAACAACGAAGAATAATTAAAAAAAATATATATTTACAAGTATTTATATTTTTACACGAATTTAAAGTATTTATAATTTTAATAAGAAAAAGAAATAAAAGAATAAATGTTTTTTATTAAAAGAAATAAAAAAATAATTATATTTGATTATAGTAATAAAGGAATAATAAAGAAATAAAAGAATAACAATAAAGAAAATAACGAATAATAATAAAGACAATAAAGAAATGATATCGTTGATAAGAATAAGATTATTAAAAGTTGTCTTTTAAAATTGTTATACTATTTTTCTTGAAATACAATTTTTCATGAAGATCATGATTAATTTTTATTTCAATTTTATCAAAAAGAATTATTTAAGATTTTGATAATTTAATGTGATTTAAGATTAAAAATTAATTTTTAAATATTTTTTATTATCATATTTCATTTTATAATTTAATTCTTTATAAGAAAAGAAAAGAAAAAAAAATTAAAATATTTAAAGCACGAAAATCCGTGATGCGACAATTCTATAAAAAAAATGTTGTAAAATGGGGACTGAATCATAATACCTTTCTAAGATTCCAAGAAAGCTACATATGTAAAGTTATTATTATTGAAAAAAATTTTTTTAATTCTCAGACAGGATTTCTCTAATCGAAATAGAAAAAACTAACTTATTCTTCACTATTACTAATACCAAAACTATTCAGATCAAAAGGTAAAGATTTATTTCTGTAATTTTCCAACTCTTAATTCTTTACAGGTAAAAGGATCCAATGAGAAAAACTAGGTATATTAACACCAAAACATGGACAACATTTAATGCAATCTTCAGAGACTATTTTTCTTTTAATAAAAATATAAAAATATTAATGTCAAATTTAAAAAAAATGGAGAGTGAGTGATTCGAACACCCAACCTTCCGCTCTGGAGGCGGACGCGCTACCGTTGCGCCAACCCTCCCTTGGTTAAAAATTTGATAAGAATGTACTAAATAATGCATTCTTAATTAAATCTACGATTTATTTTGTTAAGATAATAACTGAATTTCAATTTCAAATTCAATTTCAATAATTCAGTTATTTGAATTTCAATATTAAAAAATAATAATATAATAATTATTATTAAATTAACTTTATTAAAATATTTAGGAATTAGTCTAGGCATTGAAATTAATATATATTAAATAATGTAAACACGTGATTGTCATATTAAATTAATTTCTACATATTATATTCTTATATTTTATTTATATTAAATATTTATATTACTATCTTACTTTATATTATCAATATCAAACTTATATTAATACTATTACATATCCATATTAATAATTAATATTTTAATAATTAATTATTTTATATAAATACATGTTTAAATCTTTTGATTAATCCTTTGTAGGATTATTGTAATTTAAATTATAGTAATAATTATATAAAATAATAATGTAATAAAATATTATTAAAATTAAATAAAATTTATATTTTAAATAAAAACTTAATTATAAAATTTACTAATAACAATATGTATTAAATAAGAATAAAATTAAATTATTAATTAATTACTATAATTTGGCATCTTGACCTAATCGTTAAGACCAAATTATCACAAAACTTTGACATATTTCTAATACATTATGTGTACATTATTATTTTTTGTACTTTAATAAATTTTTAAATCCAAAGATCAAAAATTAAATCAAAAATTATATTAAACTTTATATTTTTATATTAAATTTTATATTAATAGTAATATTTTTATATATTTAAAACTTATATTAGCAATATTAATAATAAATCTTTTTTTTTTTATTTTTATATTAATAATGAAAATTTGTATTAATAATAATTTTATATATTGATGATTAAAAATTTATATATTATATTATAACTTTTATTATAAAATTTTATATCGAAATGCTTTATTTTATATTGAAAAAAATTTTATTTTATTAAAAACCTTTATATTAGAATAGTATTTTTATTTCTATTTGAATATTTTAACAGATTGTAATAAAAATTATAGCCAATTAAATAAATTCTTATTAGTAATATTTTAGATATTTTAAAAAAAAAAAAAAAAAAAAAAAAAAAAAAAAAAAAAAAAAATGTTTTATTAATATTATAAATGTATTTTATTTATATTGTTATAATTAAAATTTATATAACTGATTATAAAATTCAATTTAAATTTAATAGTTTTTATAAAAAAAAAATTTAATAAAATGTAATTTAGTGGCAAGAACAACTTTTATGCCTTGAAAAAAGTATAAATAGTTGTAAATTTTGCTACCAATTTTTAAAAATCATCAAATAAAATAAAGTAAAATTAATCAAATAAAATCAAATAAAAAAAATAATAAATAAATAAATAAAATTTGTGTTTCTTATTTTATTTTTATTTAATTCTCTAAAACCTTAACATTTATATGGTGGAGATATCGGGGAATTAAATAGAAATAATAGTAAATAACATAGATTTTTTTTAATTTTTTTTTATTTTATATTGATAAACAAGTAAGTCGTTAATCCTTTGATTAACCTATGGCGCTTGTTTGATATATATATAAAAAAAAAAAAATTTTTTTTTTTAAAATAAGTAAAATTAAGATTCTAAAAAAAAAGATTGTAAATTATAACAAGGAGCGGATAGAGCTCATATACAGTGTATTTCCAGAAAACAACAAAATATCTATTATTCATAGTAGGTTATTGGATAATAGTTATTTTGGGAATTAATTGGAAAGTAGACGAAGGTATTTGGTTACCGACCCGGTAATAATAGTTCAGCCTTCAACGTTTCAACACACGAAGGTGCGGGTACTTTCCAAGCACTGGCGAATAAGGAGCTTACGTCACCGAAGGCGTAAGATTGTTTTTTTTTATATTTTTTTTATTTTTCTTTGTGCTAGTTATAAGGCACTTTATTATATAAAGTATCAGACTTTGGCTAACTTCGCCATTTAAATTTTTTTATTTTTTTTTCTTTATTACTGGTACTTTATTTGTTATATAATTCCTGTAATAGAATCTTAATTTACTTTGAAAATATTGTGTTTTTAGCTAATTTTTATTAGTTAATAAAAATATTATTGAATACTTTTAAAATTTTTTTTATTCCGTACATAGATTATCGGATTAAGTTTATCCTACATAGTAATTGGGCTAGTGGGCTCTGAACTGCTATATTTTATATTGAATATAGTAATCGTGGCACACGCGTGGCATGACACCATTAGGTAAGCTGCACGTCAGACAGTGTGTACTATCAGATTGTACGACAATAAAGATTATTTTTTTTTGTATTTAATAATTATAATTAATTAATAATTTTATTAGCTATAACAATACAATATTTATCGTTTAAAAAGAAAAATTTTTGAAAGGTGAAAATAATAAATAAAACTTTGCTTCTAAATTTATTACTACAAATATACTAAATTACAAAATTCAAGTGGTCGATAAAGATTTCGAACTTAAAATTATTCCATTAAGTTGTCGATAAAGATTTCGAACTTAAAATTATTCTATTAAGTTGTCGATAAAGATTTCGAACTTAAAATTATTCTATTAAGTTGTCGATAAAGATTTCGAACTTAAAATTATTCTATTAAGTTGTCGATAAAGATTTCGAACTTAAAATTATTCTATTAAGTTGTCGATAAAGATTTCGAACTTAAAATTATTCTTAATAAAGTAGTCGAAAAGAACCTCGTGCTTTATAATTTCTACTAAGTTGTCGATAAGGATTTCGAGCTTATATCTACTAAAGAAAGCAAATAAAATTATTATTTTCAAAAGTTACTAAAATATATTGTTTTAAAAATTGATTCGATATTAAATTACCTATTAAATTATATTTTGAAAGTTGGATTTCCCAAATTTATTTGTATTTAATCACCTCATATTTAGACAAAATGTCCAAAGAAACAATTTTGAGCTTTAAAGAATTGAAAAAAGAATTGAGAGATATTGTGAAACTTAGCAAGGACAATTTAGATATTAAGTCCTGGGCTACTGAATTAAAACTTTGGATCAAGATACAAGGTGTTACAGATCCAGAAACAATATTTAATGCTTGTTTACTTACCAGCTCTGGTGAAGTACAACGCGTTATTGAAGATTTGGGAGAAGATAGTGATGATGAAAGTGATGATTCATCAGATGAAGAAGAAGATGATGATGAAGAAGAAAATGTTGATGATGATATTAAATTTCCTTCTCTTGGAAAAATTATTTCAAGTCTTGAAAATTTTACGGTATTAAAGAAGACCAAAATTTACTTCTTAAAGAACTTCGTGCAATGCGAATTAAAAGAAACGAAAAGATTAAAGACTTTAATGTAAGATATAGAACTTTGTACACTAAACTTGATAAAAAAGAGAAGAAAGCGCATTGGTGTACTAGATTATATTGATTCTATTCAAAATAATTATGAAGCCTGGAAGAAATTATCCCTTAAAGATGATATAAGTATGGATAAAGCTTTCAAAATTGCCGAGAAAGTAGATAGACTTTCTGTAAGGAACAATAATATTAATACCTATAATGTTAATACTTCCCAGCATAATCAAAATAATCAAAACAGTACTACTTCAAGAACTTTATCCTAAAAGAAGAAACGAAACTTTCCAAACAAGTCAAACAAATAATAAACGAAACCTCAAGATATTATAGAAGAATCAACCCAGAAATGAGAAATTTATCCGTTAAAACTTGTTTCTTCTGTAAGGAAGAAGGTCATTACTCATACTATTGCCCTCAATTAAATCAGATTATGGAAAAAAATAAAAAAGAAATATATTCCAAAAAGTCTTTAAACTTCTAAATGGGAGCAGAAGCACTCCCAATGACAAAACAATAGCTTCATTAAATAATTTACAAAATAATACTTTTACTAAGAATACTCCAATTGATAATAATTCCTTTAATGAAGAATCTGAAGAATCTGATTTTAGTGACACAACTGAAAGTGAGGATGATATCATTATCAATGCTATAAAAAGAAAAATGAATGATAATAACAACGAAAAAGAAGAAAATAATTCCAGAAAGTACATAAAAGTTTAAAAGATAATCCACGTCCTTTCGCAACTCCTGCTTTAAGAAAGAGAAGAAAATGAGCTACATAATAAACCAAATAAAGTTTATAAAAATCAAATACTTCCTTCAATTTTAACTCAACCAAATATTAACAAAGAAAAACAAAAAGAAAA
>JACVTC010000420.1:0-30110 GCA_016946835.1 Neocallimastix lanati (nom. inval.) | reverse complement strand
GAACAATTTAATTTTATATAATTATATATTTAATTATTTATTAATACTAATACTAAATATTTACTATTTCATTCTCGAAAAATTAAAAGAAAAATATAAAAATAAAGTTGAAAGAAGAGGAAGAACTAAAGTATTGTTTTACTTTGTTCTTTTTATATCATTAAAACATTTATTTGATTGGAGTAAAAATAAAAATAAAAATATAAAATATAATAAAAATATAATAACAAAAATATAATAATTTTATGATAATAAAATATAATAAAATATAATTTTAATATAATATTTAATATAAGATAATAATAAAAATATAATAAAGTATAATAAAAATTTTATAATAAAAATATAAAATAATAATAAATATAATTTTAATTATTTATAATAAAATATCTAATTGTTTACTATTACAATATTAAATAAATACAATTAATACATTATTTTAAATAATTTAATTATTTATGCATTATTTAATTTCCTTATTATATATTTAATACTTTAGTATTTATTCTTATTTATTTATTAATTAATCTTAATAGTTTATTTAATTTTTTATTTATTTTTTATTTATTATTTGTATCGTAACACAGTTGATTTATACCTAATATTCTTAATCTACAAAAATTAAATTTTGTAGAAGTGAATAAAAGGATAAATACTGAATAAAATTGATTTAAGAAATTTAAAAAAATAAATATGTTTTATTATTAAACACAAAAATGTTTTATTAAAACAATTTATTTTTATTTTAATATTAATCTTTATTTATTTAATAATTAATTTTGCTTAAATTAATAAAATAATTGTTAAAACTAATAAAATAATAAAATGAATATTTATTATTTATACTAATTTATTTTAAATTTTAATAATAAAATTGATTATTAATAACTAATAAATTATATAATAATTTATCAAAATAATTAATAATCATAAAAATTGATTATTAAAAACTAATAAAATATCTATAATAATTTATTAAATAATTAATAATAAAGAATAATTTATAAGAAATATTTACATGTTTTTATATTTTTCTTTGATTTTAAACTATTTACATTAAAAATAATAAAATTAATAAAAGAGAAATAAAGAATAATTTATTATTAAATTAAACAATATTTACAATTAAAATGTTAATAAAGATGAGATTTAAAATGTTATTTTAATTACAATTTGTTTATAAAAGTTGAGTTATAAAATAATCATTATTTTAAATAAAAGTAACTTAAAAAATTATTTAACTATTTAATTTTAATTTTGAGATGTTTATAAGTTTGTTTATTTGTTATTTATAATTTATTAAATTTGTTTATTATTTTGTTTATTTGTAGTCTTAGAAAAATATTATTTATTAATTTATTTTAGTTTTTAATTAAAATTATTAATGATTAATTAAATTATTATTATTTTATTTTAATTATTTTTATTTAATTAATTTTTCTTAAATATGGATTTAATTTTTTGTTTAGAATGGATTAATTTTTGGGTTAAATTAGACAGAATTTGTTTTTTTATTATTTATTTTAATTTAATAATTTTGTTATTTATCACAGTTAGTAAAATTAGAACTTTGGTTCAATGGTTAGTTACATTGACCATGACCAATACTTCATGAATTACCGTTTGGAACTTCCAGAGAACTTACATCTCCATCCGGTATTTCATATCTCACAATTGGAACCATATACTAAAAGAAATGAAGACTTAATGGAAACATCATAATTAAACAGAGCAATGTAAGAATCTATAATTATTTGTTAGCAAATAATTATATTTTCTTAGTTAAGTTATTATAACTATAACTTTATTTAATTACATATAATATTTATTAAATTTATTAATTTAATTTTAAATATTCATTAATTTAACAAAATTTATTTAATTAATTTTAAATAATATATTTACAATATGCTAAATTCTCTACTGTAACTAATGTATTTTGTATTGTATTTTATTCTGTATTTTATAATGTATTCTGTATTTTATAATGTATTCTGTATTTTATTAACTATTTAATTTTATATTTTTAATATAAGGATAAATTATATGATCGAAATATCTTTTATTATTTTATTCTTTATTTTCGATCATTAGATTGGAAAATCGGTTAATTAAGATTTTTTCCAATTACTTTTTAGAAGTAATCGGTTTTACTTAATTAATGCAATGATCGATATGGATAGAATATCGATCGAAAACTTATCTAGGTTTTTCTATCTAATCTTTTCCTAGATAAGAGATTTGTTAAGATTAGAAAACCCTTTCTTATTTAACCTTATTTTCATAAAAAAATATAAATAAGGCTCTTGAGTTCTCTTTGAGAAATCAAGAGTTATTATTATAAAAAACATAGTTATAATAGTAACATTTTTATATTTTTAACTTTAATAAATTAATAAAAATATTTTATTCAAAAACATATTTTTAAAATCAATTTATACAAACAATTCTTTTCTTACTTTTTGTGTTATTATTATAATTAATTTTATAATAAACTCTACTCTAAAGGTAAAAAAAATTTATTTTATTTTATTTTCTCAACTTAATGAATTAGTCGTTAAGTTGTAGTTAATAATTCTATTTTGAGTTAGTTCTTAATAGAATTATTACACACAGTTAGTTGTAACAGATACATGGTAACTTCAAGCCTATCCAATGATAGTTCTTTGGTTACGTAACGTATCTCTAAACAGCTAGCAATTTCGGCTAATCATATAAAATCTTTTATTACTTTCGTACATTAAATTTTATTATTTTATAAATAATTATATAGTTAAATATTTATTTAAATATATTTATTTAGTGATTAGTAAACTAAGTTAAATTAAATTATTTACCAATCATAATATTATTGACATGTATAAATAATAATTGAACTTGTAACTGTAACGCACTAGCGTTACTATTAACGTAAATTGTTATTATAAATATTAATATTGATAAATAAAAATATAATTATTAAATAAAAAATATTACTCAGTGTAAGCCCAGTAACTGATAATAAATAGAGTTATAAAGTACTGCGCTATACTCTAGTGTAAAAAGAAATAATAATTATAGAATTAATTAATTTAGTGTTTATTATTAACAACTCGAATAGAGAGGTGTTAAATTATCTTAGCCTTTAGATTTAATTATTATTCGTTATTTTAGTTAATAATAAACTTACCTTTTACAATAGTAACGCTTTATTACTAAATAGCCGATAATAATTAAATAAAAATTTAAACGCTAAGTAATAATTTAATAGATAGAATAGTTAGTTTTATAAAATAAAATTAATATTTAAAAAATAAATCATAGTTTATTTATTTTCTTTGTTTACTTTTAATTGTATAACTTAGAAAATTTTTGACACAAAATTTTACGCCACAATACGTAGCGGAAGAAGCCACAAAAATTTTAGTAAAAAAAAAAAAAAAAATTTTTCGGATTCAAAATAAAATTTTGATCAAAAATTTAAAAATTTAAATTTTTTAAAATTTCGCATATCCGAAATTTAATTTATTAATAATTTAATTGTAAATCATTATTTAATTTAAAAATTTTAAATTTTTGGTAGTACCGATTTTTAATTAATAAAAATTTCGTACTTTACCAAATAAAATTCGCTTTTGCTTGATAGGTAGTCATTTTTTGTACAAATTTATATTTGTAGTGACTCGGGAAGCGAAAGAAAAAATTTTTAAAATAATTATTTATTTAAATTATTAATTTCTATACATTTAATTTAAAAAAAAAAAAATTTATTTTTTTTATTTTTATTTTTATTTATTTTATATTATAATTTAAAAAAAAAAAAAAAAAAAATTAAGTGAACGATCATATCAATTAAATAAATTTAAGTAAGTGAACAAATTATAATATTTTAAATAAACTAAAAGTGAGTGAATACATTTCTTATTACTAGATAAAATTATTAAGAAAAGTAAATGGATAAAAAGAATAAGAATAATAAAGTGCCCGAAAACACAAGAAAAACCACAAGGAGTGGTTCTTTGAAGAGTTCGGTGGGCAGCGTGACTGCAGAGAGTAGCCCTACGCCTGTAGAAGCACCTCCATCTCGACGCCAAAATATAGGAGACAAGAAAATGACTAGTACTCCTGAGAAACCAGCTGCTTCTAAACCTAAACCAGCTGCGGCGCCTGAGAAGAGTCAACCTGAGGCTAGTAAACCTGAAGCCAGTAGGCCAGGAACTAACCAAGGAGAAAGTTCAAGCAAAAATGTTAATGCTGGAGCGATGGACTTTGCTGCTTTGCTGAGTAAGCAGATGGAGGACTTTAAGAACATGATAATAAGCACTCAGCAACAGACGGCTGCGATGATAGAACAGATGCAAAACCAAAGTGAAATGAGATTCGCTAAAATTGAAGCCGAACTAAGCAACTTTATCCCCGCTGTGGACCAACGATTTGGAGAGGTTGAGAGGCGTGTGGAAGAAGAGGAATCTAGTAGCCAAGCTAGTGTGCTAGAGCTTCAAAAGGTACAAGCATATCTAAGCCAGCAACTTGCTGAAAGTAAAGATAAAGAGGCCGCTGTTAAAGCTGAAATCAAAAAGATTGAAACCTATCTGGATGCGGACCAGATAAAAGGAAAACAAATACAACAAGACCTAGAGGATAAAGGTCAAAAATTGTTCAAGATTGAGGAATTCTTGGATGCGAACCAAGAAAGGGATAAGGTACGCTTGAATGAGCTCAAAGAAAAAATCGAGAAGCTAATGGCCATTAACCAGGTACAGCAACAGGAGATCGAACGTCTGGGTAAGCTGGCTTTGGATGCTCAGAATAAGGAGCAGGCATCGACGAGCAAACCTTTCCCACTACACATAGATACCAAAGAAGCAAGATACGGTAATTATCACCACTTCACGCCACCTATAATGACCAGAAGTGCGATGGAAGATGTGGTTATGACCGATGCGTACCCTGTGGAGTACGAACGAGACATCCCAATGTTCAATGGTGAAAATGGAGATGTAGAATCATTTATTGACAGGTTAAAAAGGTACTTTGGTAGACACCAGAAATATTACCAAAGCGAGCCCACGGCTATGTTGTACTTTATTGAGGACCACTTACAGGGAACTGCTAAGAAGTGGTACCAAATGGACGAAGTATTCAAACAACGAGATGACCCACAACCTCAAAGGTTGATGGATAGACTGCTGAAGGAATTTAAAAGCGAAAGAACGTTGGAAGAAGTCAAAACAGCAATGCTTAAACTTAGGCACGATTGGGGTAAAGCCTATGAATACCTATCAGAATTCAATAGGTTAAGTAGAATACTTCAGCTAACAGATGAAACCAAAAGACTACTACTCGTACAACAAGTTAGACCATCGGTTCGTGAAGCCTTTTATGATCTGCCTGCAGAAAAGCAAACCTTAGAAGATTACGTGACTTGTCTAAGGAGATGCGACACATTCCCCGCGGATTACAAAGACGATTACCTAGAAAGATACGAATACAACCGCGAGAGGAAGATAGCCATCATGGCCCTACTTGGAATGATGGACCCGCGAAGACCCTCCAAGGATATTGAAGCTAAAAGAAGGAGGAACAGCGATAATCGCCGAGGCGATAAAAGAGATTTCAGTAGGAAAGAGCCTACTAAGCAAAACAATTACGATAAAAACAAGAAGGATGGATATAACCACAATAGTGGTAAAGATTTCAGTACGAGACAAAGCGAAAAACAAAATTACTATAAATACTCACGTACCAGCAGTAATAATCCAATTCCCAAGACAGCACTTCTAATGCAAGCTGGGTCTGAGTGCGAAGAATTTGTGCCTGAGGCCAAGATAAGTAATCTTCGTACCAAAGAGGGGCTCCAAGATTTAAATGTGCTGTACGATACTGGATCACAGATCAACATGATCCATCCGCAGTTAGCCAAGGAGATGAGACTCAAGACAGAAGACCGTCCCTTAACGTTCACTACTGCCGCTGGTAAAGTGCTGATACCACAGGTTACGGAAGAGTTCAAGATTAAGATTAAGCTGGTCGAAGAGCGTACTGGTAAAGTCAAATGGTATGACTTTAATACAAGATGCAGGCTAGCCGAGGCTATGCCGAGAACGATCATTCTGGGATCAAGATTCATGGATAGACACTTAATCTATAGAAAGATTGACGTCCATGATCAACAGCCTAAGGTATATAAAATAGATGGAGAAAGACCAGGGCTACCAGATGTAGACTCACCAGAAGAGTGCGCAGGTGAAAGTATCTACATGGTGCAACTCCCAGAAGAAAGAGAAGAAGCTGTGCAAAAGGAGATTCAACCTACAGCGAGAATTACCAAAATTATAAATCAGGTTATTGATAACCAGAAGTTGAAGGACACGGTGTATGAATTAACGAGACAATATTACCGTGATAGAGGAATTGAGTATACGATGGATTACTACGATTATTTAGTGGATTACGATAAATGGGCAGATTGGTTCAAGGTACAGAAGACTAAAAATCTAAAGGAGAGCGAAATTAATAAAAACCCTACGGAAGGTAGTGTACAAAAAGATAGCCAGACAAAAGATCATCTAGCCATGATCACACAAGAGGATTCGGTAGCGGAAACAATCAGAAAAGTGGGACTTGAGAAGCTATTGTCAATAGGCGAAATTATAGACAAGTATTATGGTGACTTAACGGAAGCATTCAATGAAGAAATAGCTGAGACATTGCCAGAGCACAGGCCGTATGATTGTAAAATAGAACTAGAGCCTGACGCACCACTTTATAAAGGAGCTATCTACCCAACGAGTCCTAAAGAAGAGAAAGCACTTAAAGAATATATTGATGAAAATTTAGCTAAGGGGTTTATAAGAAGGTCAGAATCTCCGGCGGGTTACCCTGTATTGTTCGTGCCGAAGAAATCAGGTGAGCTACGACTTTGCATGGATTATCGCAAACTGAACCAATGGACGAAACGCAACGCCTATCCGATCCCAAGAATTAGTGCAGTGTTCGAAGCTATGAAAGGAGCAGTTGTGTTCTCCAAGTTCGACCTAAAATCTGCCTATAACTTGGTACGAATTCGAGAAGGTGATGAGTACAAGACAGCCTTCAACACCAAGTTTGGACACTTTGAACATTTGGTAATGCCTTTTGGGTTAACCAATGCACCAGCAGTGTTCCAAAGCTTCGTGAATGATGTCTTTAGCGAGGATATCAGGAAGTACTGTCAAGTCTACCTAGATGACATCGTCGTATATTCCAAAACTTTGGAGGAACATGTAGAGCATGTTCGAACGATTTTAAAGAAGCTGATACAACATAAACTCGTAGCTAAGATGTCCAAATGTGAGCTACATAAGTTAAAGATCTCATTTTTAGGCCATGTGGTCAGCAAGGATGGTGTAGAGACTGACCCAGAAAAGATTAAGGCCGTGGCAGAATGGCCACAACCAGAAAATATCAAGCAGATGCAAAGCTTCTTAGGCTTTTGCAATTATTACAGGAATTTTATTAAGAATTTCTCTGAAATAGCCAAACCGTTATTTAAAATGACCTCAAAGAAAGAAAAATTTGAATGGAGCGAAGAAGGATTGGCCGCGTTTCACAAATTAAAGGAAATGCTTACCTCTCCGCCAGTACTAGCTTATCCTGACCACGAGAAACAGTTCTTCGTTGAATGCGATGCTAGTAATTACGCGATAGGAGGTGTGCTGTCACAGAAAGGAGACGATGGTACCCTTCATCCTATATATTATTATTCTAAGACACTTAGTAAGGCTGAAGTAAATTATTCGATTACAGAGAAAGAACTATTAGCCATTAAGACTGCTTTTACAGAATGGCGACACTTGCTTCAAGGTGCGAAGCATAAGATTATTGTTTATAGTGACCACAGAAATCTGTTGTTCGCTACCAAACCACAATTACTAACTCCTAGGCAAATTAGATGGCAAGAACTATTCGCCACATACTGGTTTGAAATAGTTTACAGACCTGGGAAGAAAAATGGTAAAGCTGACGCCCTCTCAAGAGTTGAAACAGAGAAAACTGAGGGTAAAGAATTTGATAAAGATAGTCTATTAAAACCCGATCAATTGGTAGGATTTGATGACGTAGATGGAGAAGCTAGTTATCTAGCCTTAGCTACTAATTTCGTGGATGATATCAAGCAGGCCTACCGACAGGACAAAATGGCCCAAGAGATTATGAAAGATCTAGCAGAAGATGTCAGAAATAATTATAACAAGAAGCATTGGCTAGAAGTAGATGGCCTTCTGGTTAGAAAGGAAAACCCTGAACAAATTTACGTGCCCACAACGTTCAGGAAAACAATTATTCAATTAAACCATGACTCGGAGTACGCAGGACACTTGGGAATTGATAAAACTTCGGACCTAGTATCTAGGAATTTCTACTGGCCGAAGATGAGGAAGGATATATCAGGCTACGTGAAAGCTTGTAGAACCTGCGCTACTAAGAAGGATGATCGCCATAAAGAATATGGTACTGCGGTAAGAGTTCCGGTCGCAGAATTACCCTGGCAAGAGGTACAATTGGACTTTATAACTGATCTGCCAGTGAAGAGTAGAGTAAGGACCAATAGTGGTTATGTTTGGGAAACGAAAAGAGCAGGTTGTATCTTAGTATGCTGCGATAAATTAACCAAGATGATACACCTGATAGGATTTAAACATGTACCCAACGCTAACGAGACTGCCGACGCATTCCTAAAGGAGATTTACAGGCTGCATGGATTCCCTAAGGTAGTTACAACTGATAGAGGAGTTCAGTTCACCAGTCAGGTATGGAAGGAGCTACTAGAGTTCTTCGGGACCGAAGTAAACCATGCTACCACTAGTCACCACGAGACAGTAGGCCAAGTGGAAAGGAACAATGCCTACGTAGAGACTTATTTACGGTGCTTTGTGTGAACTTACGATGATGAAAGTTGGATGGACTACTTGTTCTTAGCAGAGTTCTGCTATAACAACGCAATCCACGCTTCTACCCAACAATCTCCTTTCCTCACCTTATATAACTACCAGGTACACAACTCCCCTAAGACAGCCGATTTAGTACATTCGTTAGGCGAAGCCAAAATGATCGATAGCTTTGCTCACAACTTGGGAAACCTAAAACACATCCTAGAAATCGCCCAAACAAGATACTTGGATAATATGGATAGGACCCGTACAGATAATTACCCTAGGTACAGGTTGTTAGATAAATTATGGCTAAAGAAACCTGAAAATTATGACGCGTTGCCATTCTACAAACTCGCAACAAGAAAATTCGGACCATTCAAGGTAGTTGGTGTCGACGAAGAAAAGAAGAACTATAGATTAGATATAAGTCGTTCACCTTTCCCAAATATGTACCCAGTGTTCCATGTGAGTGAATTGGAACCATTCTACAAATTACCTAAAACATTAGTGCCGGCCCCTGCAGGAAACCAAAAGATAATTCATATCCTTGGATCAAGGAAACACCAAGGACTTTATCAATACCTGGTTGCGTACCAGAATGATAAACGTATCTCTAAACAGCTAGCAATTTCGGCTAATCAAATAAAATCTTTTATTACTTTCGTACATTAAATTTTATTATTTTATAAATAATTATATAGTTAAATATTTATTTAAATATATTTTATTTAGTGATTAGTAAACTAAGTTAAATTAAATTATTTACCAATCATAATATTATTGACATGTATAAATAATAATTGAACTTGTAACTGTAACGCACTAGCGTTACTATTAACGTAAATTGTTATTATAAATAATAATATTGATAAATAAAAATATAATTATTAAATAAAAATATTACTCAGTGTAAGCCCAGCAACTGATAACAAATAGAGTTATAAAGTACTGCGCTATACTCTAGTGTAAAAAGAAATAATAATTATAGAATTAATTAATTTAGTGTTTATTATTAACAACTCGAATAGAGAGGTGTTAAATTATCTTAGCCTTTAGATTTAATTATTATTCGTTATTTTAGTTAATAATAAACGTACCTTTTACTGACAAATGTTGATTATTATCTTAATTTAGAATTTACTTCTAAAAGTGATAATAATTTGTCAATTAAAAGGGTAGTTATTAACACAAAAATGTTAATTAAAACACTACAGTTTAAAATAAGAGAAGAATATTTGTTTTTTTTTTATAATAAAACTTTATTTATCAATATAAAATTGTACCTTTTATTATTTTGAATATTTATATTCTTAATAAAAAGTATTTAAAATAAATGAGAATAAAAGAAAATAATTTATTAAAACTTAAATTTTAAATTTTTAATTCTTAAATTCTGATTTTTTATTTTTAAAGAAATATTTACATGTTTTTAAATTTTTCTTTTAAGTTTAAATTATTTAAAACAAAACTATATAATTATTTTAAGTAAACACTTTTAAGATAAAATAAACAATTTTGTTATTATTAATAAGTTTCTTTTTAATTAATATTAATATCAATTTAAACTGAGATTTAATTTAAAATCGTTAAAGTAAAATAAAAAAATAATTTAATATAAAATACATTGTTCTTTAAATTAAAATAATATTTATTTAATAATTTTAAATCTTTTAATTTATTTTTATTAAAATATTATTTTTTAATTATCAATAACTAATTAAGAGGGTTATTATTCCATTTTATTGATTTTTCTTAATTTATAATTTGGTTATTTATCATTACTGTAATAATTTCTATAAATTATAGAGATTATTATTTATAATTAATATTAACTAAACTATTAAGATTAAATAAAAATTAAAATAAAAATTAAAATAAAAATAAGAATTTAATACTTATCTTTAAAATTAGAGCTTATTATAAGAAAATATAATAGACCTTAAATGAACGAGAAATAAAATATGTTTTTATCAAAAGAACTTTATTAATCTATTTTATTATTAAATATTTTATTATTTTTTTTTGACAAATTTTAAAATAACTATTTTATATTAATTGAAATATTAATGTCTTTTATTGTTATTATATTTTTCTTAAAATAATAACTCTTGATTTTCTAAAGACGAAAATCAACAGCTATTTATATTTTTACAAAAATAAATGTATTTTTCTAATCTTAACAATGATTCTTTCCAGAAAAAGATTAGAAGAAAAAACTGGAAAGATTTTTGATCAATAATCTATACTTATTGATCATCGTGTTATTAAATAAAACCAATTATAATTAATCGGAAAAACTTTAATAACCGATTTTAATAACTAAAAGAATTAAAAAGAAAAAGGATAAAAAGAGAAGGATAAAATAATGCAGAAATTTTATTAAATACATTTTTTCTATGAAATAATACAGAAGTTATATTAAATACATTTTTTCATATAACAATTAATACATTAATTGGTATAATTGTTTTTAAATGAAATAAATTTTTTTAAAGAATAATAATTATGAAATAATTATTAATTAATAAGAAATAGAAATAAATTATAAAAATTTATATCAATTGGTATGGTTCATATAATTTTAGGAATATAATAATAATTAACACAAATAATAAAATTACAATAAAAAAAAAAATAATTTGTTTTAAAATCAATATTTATTTATTTAAATTTATAAACGAAAAATAATAATATAATTATTTATTTAATAAAAGTAAGTTATTGATTATATTTTATTTCACTAAAATTACATGTATTTATATTTTTTTATCAAATTAAAATTTGTAAAGCCTAACTATTTTTTTAATAAACTAATTACTAATTATTTTTATAAATAAAACATTTAAATTGAAATTGAATTATTATTTTAGTTAATAATATTATTGTTATAAATAGTAGTTATATATTATTGAATTATTAATTATTTAATAATAGTTTAATACTAATATATATAAAATAAAAATAAAGAGATTATACAGAATATTTTATTGTGGTTTAGTTAAATTTAGTAATTAAAAATAAATTTAAATTGATAACGAAATTTTTAATAACTAATTAAATAGATTTGATTATTTTCAATATAACATAATACAAAAGAAATATAATATTAATATATTAAGTGGGCAAGGACAATATTCTTGGCTAAAGATTTTTAATACATTATAATGGAATCGGATCGATAATTCAAAAAGGAATTATAAGTTAATTAGTGATTTATTAACTTAAGATTGCTATTTAGTAATATTTGAAGAATATTGGAAAGTTCCAATTATATAGAATAGAATAATCTATAAGGTTAGAATAATTTATATTATTCTAGTACAATTAGTATTATTTGTTCATTCTGTATTACAATGTAATAACACAAAATTAATACTTAACTTTTATTAAAATAACAATAATTGATAAAAAATATTTCGAGTTTATTAAGAAATTTTATTATATATTATTTTCTAAATAATAACTCTTGATTTTTATTTTATAGAAAAAATCAAGGTTATTTATAATTTTTTTTGTTCATAATCTTAAAAGTTATTCTTTCAGGAAAAAGATTATGAGAAAAAACCTGAAAGATAAAATAAATTAATTATTTATTATTTAATATAATTTAATATTATTTAATATTATTTAATATTATTTAATATTATTTAATATTATTTAATATTGGCAATTAACCAATATTTTATGAAATTATTTATTATGATGTTTTAAGTTTATAATTATTAACTAATTTTATATTAATTTAATATTAATTATATTAATATTAAATGTTTTAATATAATTAATCACGTATTATTGTTAATGATAAATCAAATGATTAATTATTTATATTAAATAGAAATTGGTTATTAATTAAAGATATTGTTTATATTTCATAATAATTAATTATTAATTAGTTAAAAAATTAATTTTATCAATTAATAATTATTTTTATTTTATTATTTAATAACAATTATTAAAATTATAGTATATTAAATAATATTAAGTGTTATTTTATTGAAAAATTATTTAAATCTTAATTAATAATAAAAATAAATATAATATTTATATTATATTTGGTTAAGTGTGACTAATTAATTAGTCAACACTTACATTGTCTCTCCTACGTTTGATTCACTATTGTTTAGGTTTTTATTCCTTTCCGTATATGGTTCCAACTGAGAAATGTGAAATATTGGATGTAATTGTGAATTCTCGGGAAGCTTTAGCTTAAAATTATTTCTACCTTTATCTTCAATTATTTCAAAAGGTCCTAAGTATTGGACCGATAACTTCCTGGAAGGTTCGTTAGTGAAATAATATCTTCTAAGCCAGACTTTATCATTGATTGTTAATTTTGGACCTTGTTGTTTTTTGTTGTCTCCATATTTCTTGAAATCCTGTTTTGCCTTTATCAATTGTTTCTTTAAAGCATTGAAATGTTCGGTCCAATTTCTAACGAGCTCTGATGCATTATCTTTAAGAAGACTCGGAGGTGTATCAATTTGGAATGAGGGGTTGAAACCGTAATTTGCAACAAAGGGTGTTTTACCTATTGATTTATGAATTGAATCGTTGTAAGTGATTTCACAAAAAGGAAGATAGAAAAACCAATCATGCTGAGTTAAAGAACAATAGCAACGTAAATATTGCTCTATTACTGCGTTTGCTCTTTCCACCTGTCCGTTTGATTGTTGGTGATGTGCCGTTGCTAAATTTGGTTTTGCATTTATATAAGAACATAAGGCAGTCCAAAATTCAGCTGAAAATTGTGATCCGTGATCCGATACTATAACTTTAGGGAATCCGTGGTATTTGAATACGTTAAATAGTAGAAGTTTTGCCGTAAGTTCCGAAGAGGGTACATCAGAGGTAGCAACCAAATGAATCATTTTTGTGAGATGGTCTGAAACAACCATTATACAGGTACAATCTTGGGATCGTGGAAGTTGAACGATGAAATCTACACCTATTATTTCCCATGGTTTAGTTGGTACTGGAAGCGGAATAATTAAGCCATATGGTTTATGACGGCGTACTTTGCAAGATCCACATGTTTTACATGAAAGAACGTAATTGGAGATATCGTTCTTCATCAGCGGCCACCAATAATTCCTGCTAATTCTTTCAAGAGTTTTTTCAATTCCAAGGTGTCCTCCAAGTGGATCATCATGCATTTTTCGAAGTAAAGTAATTCTAAGATTAGAGGGAACAATAATTTTGTTATTAAAGTGGAGAATGTTATTTTTTAATTGAAATAGTGAACTTTTAAAATTTTTTGTTTTATCTTTGAATTTGTTAAGTATATTGGAACAATAAGGGTCTTGAGATTGCATTTCTTGAAGTTTGACTAAGTTATCTTCCATAGAGAGGCAAAAATTATTTTCTTTTAATAAAATTTGAGATTCATTAATGTTTTTGATGAGGTAATCTGGTCTTCGGGATAACGCATCTGGTTTCCCACCTTGAACCCCAGGCCTATAAGAAAGAACAAAATCAAATTTGGATAAGAAGAGACTCCATCGAATTTGTCGGGGGCTCAATTTTTGAGGTTTTTTGAAAAACAGAAGATTCCTATGGTCCGTAAAAACTTTAATAGGAAATTTTGCTCCTTCAAGGTGATGTCTCCATACATCAAAGGCAGTAATTATCGCCAATAATTCCTTGTCATAGATAGCGTAATTCGTTTCAGGACTTGTCAGTGAACGGGAATAAAAGGCAATAGGATGGATTAAGTTGTCGATCGATGAGTTTTGAGATAATACACATCCGAGGGCAAATTCGCTTGCGTCAGTTTCCAAAAAGAATTCTTTATCTTGGTCTGGAAAAATAAGGATATCAGTTGAATTAAATGATTTCTTTAAACTATCAAAAGCATTCTGAGCATCCTTATCCCATAGAAAAGTATTATTCTTAGATAAAAGTTTTCTTAAAGGATCCATAATTTTTGCGTAATCTTTGATAAAACGTCTATAAAAATTTGTAAACCCAAGGAAACTTTGCAGTTCAGTAAGGTTTTTTGGAACTGGCCATTCCATAATGCATTTTATCTTGTCTTTATCCATTAGTAACCCATTAGCGGACACAACGAAGCCGAGAAAGGTGGTTTGTTTAACATGGAACTCACATTTCTCAATCTTGCAGTATAATCCATTATTTAATAACTTACTCAATACTACTTTAACATGATTAATATGTTGATTTTCATCTGAAGAATAAATGATAATGTCATCTAAATATATTTGAACGAATTTATTCAATTCTTCTGATAACGTGTCTTGAATGAACCTTTGGAAAACTGAAGGGGCGTTTCTTAATCCAAATGGCATTACTCTATATTGAAAATGTCCTAGTGGTGTCCTAAAAGCTGTTAAGTATTCACTATCTTTACTGACTCGCACGAGATTGTAAGCAGATTTGAGGTCTAATCTAGAAAATATTTGTGCCCCTTTAAAAACTTCGATAAGGTCATTAATTCTTGGAATTGGGAAACTGTTTCTTATTGTAATCGAATTGAGTCTACGGTAGTCAACACATAGATGCAACGATCCATCTTTTTTCTTCACAAACATTACCGGAGCACCTGCAGGAGAATTTGATTTAACAATGAACCCTTTGGTCAGATTTTCATGAATATATTTTTCTAATTCTTCCTTTTCCTTTCTAGTAAGTGAATAGATAGGTCCGAAATACAATTGTCCCCCAGGGATGATATTTATTGTGATATCGTAGGGTCTATGTGGCGGAAGGGTATCCGCATTTTTAGTTTCAAATACGTCCAGTAAGTTGCTATAATATCTTAAGATAATCTCTTTGCTTTTACTGTTATTTAGTTTTGACTTCAACTCCTTAGACATCATAATATAACATATTTCATCTTCAAAAAGGTCTTTCAGATCAGGTTTGGCTGTGTCTTCTGACATTGGGTCTTCAGTTACAATTGCGGCTGTGACGTTCTTTGTGGATTGGATCTTGGTGCCTTTACAAGATGGGCAATGATCCAAACAATTTCCTTCTAAAAAGAAAATGTGGTTATTCGAAAAGTTAATATATGGCTTATGGATGGAAAGCCAATCACGTCCCAAAATAGCGGATATTCCAGTAAGTTGAAGGTTGGCAACACTAAATTGGAATCTTTCTTTGTGATCAAATATGAAGAGATCTAATTGGCCAGTTGTATGAGTTATTTTCATAGTTTTGTTGTTTGGCAATCTAATTTCAATAGGGGAAGGTAGTTCAAAAGTTCTCAACTTCTGGGAGGAAACAAATTGCTTGCACATTAAACTTCTACTTGAACCTGAGTCGATTAATAGTCTAAGAGGAATTTTTTTATTTTTTCCTTGAATGTAAAAGGTAGAAACCATTTTTTGATCCGATTTACTGTTGGTGTAGCTAGTGGAAAGCGTAACTTCTTCTTTTCTTTTATAGTTATTATTTCTATTTCTTTTAATATCTTGATGTTTTCCGACAATATTAATTCTTCTTTTATTAGTTTTTTCATTTATTCCGTTATTTAAAATATTATTTCTGAAGTAGTAATATTTATCAATCTTTATAATAAGGTTTGTTGCCTCGAATAGCTTTGTAGGTAAATCCTTTTTGTCATATTCTTCCCTGACTTCCTCAATTAGTCCCCTTCTCAATAAGTCTATCAAGACAGAATCTGGCCATTTGATACGAGTTGCCAAATGTCGGAATTGTATTGTATATTCAGCTGCATTGCCTAATTTTCTTTGTTTTAAATTTAGCAGCTTTTCAATTAAAGAGTATCTTTGTTCTTTGGAATCTCCAAAATTTTCAATAAGAAGTCTCTTGAATTCTTCATAAGACAAGTCATCCAAAATATCATCAGATTTAAGGGATAGTCCCCATTTCTTGGCAAGCCCTTTAAGGTTAATTGTGACATAAGATATCTTTGAAATATTATTGGTAAAGGAGTTAGGATGATCTATTATAAATTTGTCACATTGACAGAGTAGTTCGTTAAGATTTAAAGATTCATTTCCCTTTGCATGGAGGTTCTCAGCAAGGATACCGTTAGGAGCAAAAAAAGTAGGGATAAATTCAGTAATTGTAGATATAAGTTTTGTTTCGTTGGCCGGAGTAGTGTTATTTTGGTCCATTTGATAAAGTAATAATGATATAATAAAGATAATAGTTTATTAATAAAATATTATTATTTTTAAAAAATTTTTTTTTTTTTTTTTTTTTTTTTTTTTTTATATATATACCAAATATTAAAAAAAATCAAGAGTTATTATTGTAATAACACAAAATTAATACTTAACTTTTATTAAAATAACAATAATTGATAAAAAATATTTCGAGTTTATTAAGAAATTTTATTATATATTATTTTCTAAATAATAACTCTTGATTTTTATTTTATAGAAAAAATCAAGGTTATTTATAATTTTTTTTGTTCATAATCTTAAAAGTTATTCTTTCAGGAAAAAGATTATGAGAAAAAACCTGAAAGATAAAATAAATTAATTATTTATTATTTAATATAATTTAATATTATTTAATATTATTTAATATTATTTAATATTATTTAATATTATTTAATATTGGCAATTAACCAATATTTTATGAAATTATTTATTATGATGTTTTAAGTTTATAATTATTAACTAATTTTATATTAATTTAATATTAATTATATTAATATTAAATGTTTTAATATAATTAATCACGTATTATTGTTAATGATAAATCAAATGATTAATTATTTATATTAAATAGAAATTGGTTATTAATTAAAGATATTGTTTATATTTCATAATAATTAATTATTAATTAGTTAAAAAATTAATTTTATCAATTAATAATTATTTTTATTTTATTATTTAATAACAATTATTAAAATTATAGTATATTAAATAATATTAAGTGTTATTTTATTGAAAAATTATTTAAATCTTAATTAATAATAAAAATAAATATAATATTTATATTATATTTGGTTAAGTGTGACTAATTAATTAGTCAACACTTACATACAATTTCTTACAATTACATTGATTTATACCTAATATTCTTAATCTACAAAAATTAAATTTTGTAGAAGTGAATAAAAGGATAAATACTGAATAAAATTGATTTAAGAAATTTAAAAAAAATAAATATGTTTTATTATTAAACACAAAAATGTTTTATTAAAAAAAATTTATTTTTATTTTAATATTAATCTTTATTTATTTAATAATTAATTTTGTTTAAATTAATAAAATAATTGTTAAAACTAATAAAATAATAAAATGAAATATTTATTATTTATACTAATTTATTTTAAATTTTAATAATAAAATTGATTATTAATAACTGATAAAATATATAATAATTTATCAAATAATTAATAATCATAAAAATTGATTATTAAAAACTAATAAAATATCTATAATAATTTATTAAATAATTAATAATCATACTTTTTGATTATTAAAACTAATAAAATATTTATAATAATTTATTAACTAATTAATAATAAAGAATAATTTATAAGAAATATTTACATGTTTTTATATTTTTCTTTGATTTTAAACTATTTACATTAAAAATAATAAAATTAATAAAAGAGAAATAAAGAATAATTTATTATTAAATTAAACAATATTTACAATTAAAATGTTGATAAAGATGAGTTTTAAAATGTTATTTTAATTACAATTTGTTTATAAAAGTTGAGTTATAAAATAAATAAAATAATCATTATTTTAAATAAAAGTAACTTAAAAAATTATTAACTATCTAATTTTAATTTTGCGATGTTTATAAGTTTGTTTATTTGTTATTTATAATTTATTAAATTTGTTTATTATTTTGTTTATTTGTAGTCTTAGAAAAATATTATTTATTAATTTATTTTAGTTTTTAATTAAAATTATTAATGATTAATTAATTTATTATTATTTTATTTTAATTATTTTTATTTAATTAATTTTTCTTAAATATGGATTTAATTTTTTGTTTAGAATGGATTAATTTTTGGGTTAAGTTAGACAGAATTTGCTTATTTATTATTTATTTTAATTTAATAATTTTGTTATTTATCAACATTGTTAAGGTTTTAGAGAATTAAATAAAAATAAAGTAAGGAAACACAAATTTTATTTATTTATTTATTATTTTTATTTATAAATTTATTTGATTTTATTTGATTTTATTCGATGATATTTAAAAATTAGTAGCAAAATTTACAACTATTTATATTTTTTTTCAAGGCATAAAAGTTGTTCTTGCCACTAAATTACATTTTATTTATTTTTTTTTTTAAAAACTATTAAATTTAAATTGATTTTTATAATTAATTATATAAAATTTAATTATAACAATATAAATAAAATACATTTATAATATTAATAAAACATTTTTTTTTTTTTTTTTTTTTTTTTTTTTTTTTTTTTTTTTTTTTTTTTATTTATTTATTTAAAAATATCTAAAATATTACTAATAAGAATTTATTTAATTGGCTATAATTTTTATTACAATCTGTTAAAATATTCAAATAAAAATAAAAATACTATTCTAATATAAAGGTTTTTAATAAAATAAAATATTTTTCAATATAAAATAAAACATTTCGATATAAAATTTTATAATAAAAAGTTAAAATATAATATATAAATTTTTAATTATCAATATATAAAAATATTATTAATATAAATTTTCATTATTAATATAAAAAAAATAAGATTTATTATTAATATTGCTAATATAAGTTTTAAATATATAAAAATATTACTATTAATATAAGATTTAATATAAAAATATAAAGTTTAATATAATTTTTGATTTAATTTTTGATCTTTGGATTTAAAAATTTATTAAAGTACAAAAATAATAATGTACACATAATGTATTAGAAATAAATCGTAGATTTAATTAAGAATGCATTATTTAGTACATTCTTATCAAGATGCCCCGACGAAGACTCAAGCTTCTCTGTAAGCGGAGTTAAACTTTACTAAATTTTTAAAGTGAACATTCCTATCGAGTTGCTTTCCAGTCTTCTGATCGATTAAGGTTGCCGTGTTGAATTGAATTTTTAAAATTTTAAATGGTCCATTGTAATATGGTTCTAGCTTAGTGCGGCTAAAGTTTCTAACAAGAACAAGATCACCAGCTTTTAATTCTTTTCCTTTTTTCATACTTATTTGTTCTTCTCGTCTTGTTGCCCAATACTTGTTAGCATTCTTCACATTTTCGCATGCTTCTCTAGTCCATTGATAATGACGAACAAATTTTTCCATTAAAATTTCATCATACGATTTACCTGCATTTTCAATTGTTCTTATGGCTATATCATAAGGCTGTTGGTCTTCTCTTCCATATACTAATTCAAAACTAGAATGTCCGGTAGCTGTGTTTTTGGTAGTTCGAAGTGCCCATAAAGCAGAAGGTAAAACTTCATCCCAATCTTGATTTTTCCTTCCTAATAAACGAAGTAATTTTCCAATTTCTTTATTTCGGTTTTCAGTGAGACCATTGGATTCAGGGTGATAGGTAGCTATGAATTTTACATAAACATCATAAAGATCAAGAAAGATTTTAGTCATATCAGAAGTGAATTGGACTCCATTATCTGTAGTAATAACTTGAGGCACACCATGTCTTGCAAAAACGTTTATTAAAAATTTAATTATATCAGAGGAAGTTATGTTTTCAGTGGGTTCGGCTTCAACCCATTTGGTAAAGTAATCAACAGTTACTATAATATATTGATTATTATTTCTTGTTTTTGGTAACGGTCCTATAATATCTAATCCTAAATGCACAAAGGGACCCTCCACTTTAGTTGGATGGTTTTCGGTTGGTTCTGGATATGGTTGAGGACGATTTAACTGGCATTTTTCACAATTACTAACAATTCTTTTGATATCTTTAATCATATGATTCCAATAAAAGTTTTTCTTAAGTCTTTGATATGTTTTGTAATATCCTTCGTGGCCAATATTATGAGCTTCTAAAATTAATTTAAACCTTTCATTTTCGTCCGTTATTAATTTTCTATAATTTCCATTGTCGATAAAGTAATCTTCACCATCAATAACAGTAAACTTTTCATTAATAAATTCCTTTATAACCTTAGATAATAATTCTTCATTATTTCCATTAGTAATTTTTGTTAATAATATCTTTCTCTCTTCCTTACTTTTCATTCTTGAAAGAGCATCAGCTAACACATTCTTTTTGCCTGATTCATATTTTATATTAATTCCAAGCATACTAGCGGTTAGACACCATCTTGTTTGCCTTGCATTCAAAGGTTCTTTATTCTTAAATAAACCAACTAATGGTTTATGATCTGTGTAAATAGTTGTAGGTAATGGATTTCCTTCAATATAAGATTTAAATTTAGTCATACAGTAAAATAAAGCTGTTCCTTCCAAATCTGTGATACCATAATTCTTTTCAGTTTTCTTCAAACTTCTACTTATAAAGTGTATTGGATGCTCCTTACCGGTTTCTTCTTCTTTTTGTAAAAGAACTCCACCAATTCCATTATACGAAGCATCAGTTCTAATGATAAAAGGTTTGTCAAATGACGGAAATTTTAGAATAGGTGCATTGATTAATTTTTCTTTTAGGAGTTCAAAGCTTTCTTGTTGTTCTTTATTCCATTCATATTTAGTATTCTTTTTCAATAATTTACATAAAGGTGAGGTAATTTGAGCATATTTAGGGATAAAGTCACGATAATACCCTATTGCTCCTAGAAATGATCTTAATTCATGAATTGATGAAGGGGCTTCCCACTTCTTAATAGCTGTTATTTTACTTTCCATGGGACTTAATCCTTTAGTAGTAAGTTTGTGACCTAATACATCAACTTCAGTTTGAAGAAAATGGCACTTTTCAATATTAATTTTTAACTTGTTTTCTTTAAATACTTCTAATACTTGTTTAATATGAATTAAATGTTCTTCGATACTTTTTGAATAGATCAAAACATCATCAATAAATACATATACAAATTCACCAATAAAAGGGAATAAAATTTTATTCATTTCTCTTTGGAAGGTTGAGGGAGCTCCAGTAAGTCCAAAAGGCATAACCTTAAATTGATAATTTCCAAACTTAGTAGTGAAAGTGGTTACTTCAACGCTTTCTTCATCCATTAAGATTTGGTGAAAACCAGAAAATAAATCAAGAGTTGTAAATATTTTAGCTCCTCCGAGACTATCAAAAATTTCATCTATATATGGAACTGAATAAGAATCTTTTTCTGTCATATCATTGACTTTTCGGTAGTCAATGCACAAGCGCCACTTTCCATTGTGTTTTAGAATGAGTACTACTGGAGATGACCATTCTGAACAGGATGGTTCTATCAATCCTTTCTTAATAAGCTTTGTAAGTTCTTCTTTTAAGATATCTGATTTTAATTTAGTTAACCTATAACTTCTTAATTTTACTGGCTTTGCATTTGCTTTCAAACGGATCTTATGTGGTGAAAGTTTAGAAGGAGTTAGTTCTTCTGTTGAAGTGGCAACTATGTCAATCATTTCTTTGAGAATTTTAATAATTTGTTCTTTATAATCTTTATTTAAGGTACTTAAAAATTCATCACTCTCAATAAATTCCATTGGAGTTAATTCCTTTATAATTTCCTTTTCATTATTCGTTTCTTCAACTTTTCTAATAGTGCAGATTATACTTTCTTCATCATAATATTGATTATTTATTTTAGCTATTTCTTCGTATTCACTTTCTGACAAAAGTTTACATAGACTGTTTAAGGTTGGATGAATAAATAAACAATGATCGATTTGAGTTTTAAAGTTTATTAACATATCATAAAATGAGTCTTCTTTCTCAATAATTCTAAAGTCCGCATTAAATTCATAATTATTAATTTTTACTGGTAATCGAACAATAATTCCTTCCGAGTATTCTTCATCTTGTGTTGCTAGTTGGATTCTTCCACGACTTTTTCCAACTGTTTCATATTCACCAGGTAATTTATCAAAATACTGCTTAGTAACGATGCTTAGGTTACTACAAGAATCAATTAAAAGTTTTCCTAGTACTCCGTCAACACTTGCATCAACCATTGCTAAGTCTTCTTCGGCTACTTCATTACTTTTACTTATGTAGCTATGGTCATAGTTATTTACTAATAAAGTTCGTGCTATTACATTGTCTACAGTTCCAATTATTTTAGACTTTTCTAACTTTAAACCTTGAGTTAATTGTGAACGAATTTTAGGACATGCATTCAAGAGTTGACCTATCGTAATACTGGATTTAAGATTATTTAAATCATCCATAATATTGTAAGGTTCTTTATTATTCATCATTTTGATATTCCTTTTTACTAATTGAGTATTTCCATTATTAGTTTCCTTAGTTTTTGTTGAAATTAATTTTTCCAAAGTATTAGTTTTATTTTGTTGATTATCTTTATTCATTTCTAGATCTTCTATTTCATTATCGATTACAAGTATATCTTCAGATTCAACTTTTTCCTTTCCTTTTGATGAATAATTGTTGTTTTCTTCTTTACTTTCTCTTACTCTTGTCATATTTCTTAATTCCTTTTCTTTTTGTTTTTCTTTGTTAATATTTGGTTGAGTTAAAATTGAAGGAAGTATTTGATTTTTATAAACTTTATTTGGTTTATTATGCAGCTCATTTTCTTTCTTCTTTCTTAAAGCAGGAGTTGCAAAAGGACGTGGATTATCTTTTAAACTTTTATGTACTTTCTTGGAATTATTTTCTTCTTTTTCGCTGTTATTATCATTCATTTTTCTTTTTATAGCATTTATGATGATATCATCCTCACTTTCAGTTGTGTCACTAAAATCAGATTCTTCAGATTCTTCATTAAAGGAATTATTATCAATTGGAGTATTCTTAGTAAAAGTATTATTTTGTAAATTATTTAATGAAGCTATTGTTTTGTCATTGGGAGTGCTTCTGCTCCCATTTAGAAGTTTAAAGACTTTTTGGAATATATTTCTTTTTTATTTTTTTCCATAATCTTATTTAATTGAGGGCAATAGTATGAGTAATGACCTTCTTCCTTACAGAAGAAGCAAGTTTTAACAGATAAATTTCTCATTTTCTGGGTTGATTCTTCTATAATATCTTGAGGTTTCAGTTTATTATTTGTTTGACTTGTTTGGAAAGTTTCGTTTCTTCTTTTAGGATAAAGTCTTGAAGTAGTACCGTTTTGATTATTTTGATTATGCTGGGAATTATTAACATTATAGGTATTAATATTATTGTTCCTTACAGAAAGTCTATCTACTTTCTCGGCAATTTTGAAAGCTTTCTCCATACTTATATCATCTTTAAGGGATAATTTCTTCCAGGCTTCATAATTATTTTGAATAGAATCAATATAATCTAGTACACCAATGCGCTTTCTTCTCTTTTTATCAAGTTTAGTGTACAAAGTTCTATATCTTACATTAAAGTCTTTAATCTTTTCGTTTCTTTTAATTCGCATTGCACGAAGTTCTTTAAGAAGTAAATTTTGGTCTTCTTTAATACCGTAAAAATTTTCAAGACTTGAAATAATTTTTCCAAAAGAAGGAAATTTAATATCATCATCAACATTTTCTTCTTCATCATCATCTTCTTCTTCATCTGATGAATCATCACTTTCATCATCACTATCTTCTCCCAAATCTTCAATAACGCGTTGTACTTCACCAGAGCTGGTAAGTAAACAAGCATTAAATATTGTTTCTGGATCTGTAATACCTTGTATCTTGATCCAAAGTTTTAATTCAGTAGCCCAGGACTTAATATCTAAATTGTCCTTGCTAAGTTTCACAATATCTCTTAATTCTTTTTTCAATTCTTTAAAGCTCAAAGTTGTTTCCTTGGACATTTTGTTTAAATATTTCTTGTTGTATATTAATGAGGTGATTAAATAAGAATAAATTTGGAAATACAACTTTAAAAATATAATTTAATAGGTAATTTAATATCGAATCAATTTTTAAAACAATATATTTTAGTAACTTTTGAAAATAATAATTTTATTTGCTTTCTTTAGTAGATATAAGCTCGAAATCTTTATCGACAACTTAGTAGAAATTATAAAGCACGAGGTTCTTTTCGACTACTTTATTAAGAATAATTTTTAAGTTCGAAATCTTTATCGACAACTCAATAGAATAATTTTTAAGTTCGAAATCTTTATCGACAACTTAATAGAATAATTTTAAGTTCGAAATCTTTATCGACAACTCAATAGAATAATTTTTAAGTTCGAAATCTTTATCGACAACTTAATAGAATAATTTTAAGTTCGAAATCTTTATCGACAACTTAATAGAATATTTTTCAAGCTCGAAATCTTTATCGACCACTTGAATTTTTTTAATTTAGTATATTTGTAGTAATAAATTTAGAAGCAAAGTTTTATTTATTATTTTCACCTTTCAAAAATTTTCTTTTTAAACGATAAATATTGTATTGTTATAGCTAATAAAATTATTAATTAATTATAATTATTAAATACAAAAAAAAAATAATCTTTATTGTCGTACAATCTGATAGTACACACTGTCTGACGTGCAGCTTACCTAATGGTGTCATGCCACGCGTGTGCCACGATTACTATATTCAATATAAAATATAGCAGTTCAGAGCCCACTAGCCCAATTACTATGTAGGATAAACTTAATCCGATAATCTATGTACGGAATAAAAAAAATTTTAAAAGTATTCAATAATATTTTTATTAACTAATAAAAATTAACTAAAAACACAATATTTTCAAAGTAAATTAAGATTCTTTTACAGGAATTATTAAACAAATAAAGTATCAGTAATAAAAAAAAAATAAAAAAAATTTAAATGGCGAAGTTAGCCAAAGTCTGATACTTTATATAATAAAGTGCCTTATAACTAGCACAAAGAAAAGTAAAAAAAAATATATATAAAAAAAACAATCTTACGCCTTCGGTGACGTAAGCTCCTTATTCGCCAGTGCTTGGAAAGTACCCGCACCTTCGTGTGTTGAAACGTTGAAGGTTGAACTATTATTACCGGGTCGGTAACCAAATACCTTCGTCTACTTTCCAATTAATCTCCAAATTAACTACTATTCAATAACCTACTATGAATAGAGTTAATTTGTTGCTATCTGAGAATACACTGTGTATGAGCTCTATCCGCTCCTTGTTATAATTTTACAAAATTTGTTTTTTTTAGAATCTTAATTTTACTTATTTAAAAAAAATTTTTTTTATATATATATATCAAACAAGCGCCATAGGTTAATCAAAGGATTAACGACTTACTTGTTTATCAATATAAAATAAAAAAAAAATTAAAAAAAAATCTATGTTATTTACTATTATTTCTATTTAATTCCCCGATATCTCCACCATATAAATGTTAAGGTTTTAGAGAATTAAATAAAAATAAAGTAAGGAAACACAAATTTTATTTATTTATTTATTTATTATTTTTATTTATAATTTATTTTATTTTATTTGATTTTATTCGATGATATTTAAAAATTAGTAGCAAAATTTACAACTATTTATATTTTTTTTCAAGGCATAAAAGTTGTTCTTGCCACTAAATTACATTTTATTTATTTTTTTTTTTAAAAACTATTAAATTTAAATTGATTTTTATAATTAATTATATAAAATTTAATTATAACAATATAAATAAAATACATTTATAATATTAATAAAACATTTTTTTTTTTTTTTTTTTTTTTTTTTTTTTTTTTTTTTTTTTTTTTTTTTTATTTATTTATTTAAAAATATCTAAAATATTACTAATAAGAATTTATTTAATTGGCTATAATTTTTATTACAATCTGTTAAAATATTCAAATAAAAATAAAAATACTATTCTAATATAAAGGTTTTTAATAAAATAAAATATTTTTCAATATAAAATAAAACATTTCGATATAAAATTTTATAATAAAAAGTTAAAATATAATATATAAATTTTTAATTATCAATATATAAAAATATTATTAATATAAATTTTCATTATTAATATAAAAAAAATAAGATTTATTATTAATATTGCTAATATAAGTTTTAAATATATAAAAATATTACTATTAATATAAGATTTAATATAAAAATATAAAGTTTAATATAATTTTTGATTTAATTTTTGATCTTTGGATTTAAAAATTTATTAAAGTACAAAAATAATAATGTACACATAATGTATTAGAAATAAATCGTAGATTTAATTAAGAATGCATTATTTAGTACATTCTTATCACAGTTAGTAAAATTAGAACCTTGGTTCAATGGTTAGTTACATTGACCATGACCAATACTTCATGGGTTCGACTCACACCTCAACCCATTTTGCATAAATAATTATTTTATTAATTATTTTATTAATTATTAATAATATCTTCTTGAATATTCTTTCTGTATAAAATTATAGAAAGTTAAAGATTCTTTCGGTTCGTAATTCAACCGAAATGAATTTAGAAATTCTTATTATATAAATTATTTTATTCTTTTTTGATAAGATTCATTTTCATCAATTAAAATCTATATTCTAGAAACTTTACATTATTAATTATTACAAACATATTTCTAAATATTTCTTTAAAATTATTTTTACATGTTAAAACTGTTTTTCCGTTAAAAGTATAAATAGTGCGAACTTCACGAATGAAAATATTTTTCTTCGTGCTTTTATTAATAATAATTAACGTATAAGTAATTCGAAATATTACCTTGTTGATTAATATTAATAATTATTTTAAATTTTATAATTAATAAAAAATATTTCTAATAAAACGAATTATTTATACAGATAGTGTAAACCTATTGAGTTTTCTTCCTTTCTGTGTGTTTCTATATCTCCGTCCCGCCGTTACAATAGAAGCACCTCCGTTACAATATTACAGTTTGAGCGAATGCTCAAAATAATATATATGGTATTTAAATCTTTTAGGGAACTGAATATCAATACTAAAACGATTGAAATTAATGTAGACAATAAAGCTGCAATATTCATTGCAACAAATGAATTAACAAACCAGAAAACCAAAAACATCGATATTCGCTATCACTACGTAAGAGAATTAATAAAGAAAATAAAATTAAACTGAAATATATAAATTCAAAGTTGAATATTGCTGATGGTCTTACTAAATACATGAACAATTCATTAATGATAAAATTTAGGAATCAAATATTATTTAAATTTAATTAATAATTTAAAATATTTTAATTGTACAAATCTACCTTCAAAGCTAGATTTGAGGGGGAGTGTCAAAATGTAAGATTAAGTTTTAAATTACATTGTACAATAAATAAAGTTTTATGTATTATAAATATTATGTACTTATATATTATAATAATAATATTACCAAAAAAAAAAATCTTCATTATTATTTTAATAAACAGTATTAAGTATTTTAACTGTTAGAATATGTGAATATGATGTTATAATACGTGAATATGAGATTAATGTAATAAAATGTAATGTAATATAAATAATGTATTAGCCACAATGTATTAATATAAAAGCATTTAATTTAGAATAATTAAGTGCTAGTAACTCTTTATCACAAAATATAATAATAAAGTTGACATAATTATAAAACCTAAATTCTTAATTCTTAACAGATTAAGAGTCTCATCGACTCTTAGAAAGGATTCTTTGGAATAGAAATCCTTAGCCGAATGTAATATTATGTCAAGGAAATAAATTGGAAACTAAAATTGCGATAAAAGTTGCTCATTATGTCAATCTTAGAAAAATAAATAAAATTGATTTCGAACATTGAAATGATCAAGATTACAAAAATTGAAGAAACGCGTAAAAAATTTTAATATAGTTGATAAAAGAGAATCCCCAAGTAGAATAAAAGTAAATTAAAGCTCTAAACATATAGAAACATTAAATAAATAGAGGTAAACAAGCTTAAGCATATATTAGTATAAATTATATTTTCTCATACAATACTGAGACTCTTAATGAAAATTATACTGAAAACATCAAAACATTAATTGATAATTAAATATCTTTTGAATATTATTTAGTATATTTTATTAAAGAATAATTTATAAATACAATATTGATTCTTAAATGATGTAATACCCAAGAGGTCATCATACATATAAACATAATTGAAATAGCGTAAATCCTAAAGAGTAGCTATATACATATAATTGAATTGAAATAGCGTAAATCCTAACGAGTTGCTATAAACATAATTAAATGGCGTAAAACCTAAAGAGTAGCCATAAATATAAACATTTATATAAAGATAGGATTGGTATAAAACCATAAGAGTATCCAACCTACAATAACCATTAAGTTTGAATTATATTAAAGGTTTAAACGTTTAACCACAAAAACGTAATAGTATTTAATAATATAAATTTTTTGAATAAAATAAATAAAAATATGCATTAAATGTTTAAAATTTCAATTAAGAAAATTTTATAAAAGAGAATAAATTTTTTAAAAAAATTAAATTTTAGAATAATAGTAATTTACACATATTCACCTATAAACCGAATTTTATCTTTTAGAAAAACTAGGTTTAGGGGGGAATGTTAGAATATGTGAATATGATGTTATAATACGTGAATATGAGATTAATGTAATAAAATGTAATGTAATATAAATAATGTATTAGCCACAATGTATTAATATAAAAGCATTTAATTTAGAATAATTAAGTGCTAGTAACTCTTTATCACAAAAATATAATAATAAAGTTGACATAATTATAAAACCTAAATTCTTAATTCTTAACATTAACAAATACTCTTAGAATTATTGGCCAAAGATAATTCTTTAAATAAGAATTTATATTAATTTTTAATTATTTAAATAAATATTTTCAATTTTTTAAATAAATATTTTTAATTATTGAAATGTAAATAACTGAATTGTGATTTCAATTTAGTTATAATTTCAAAGTAATGAAATAATTTAATAAAATTAATTATTAAAAATTTAATATTTAAAGATTACATTTCAATTTTTTAATGTTTTATTTAAATTTAAAATAAAATTAAAATCAAAAAACTTTGAAATTTGAAATTTGAAATTTAATTTTCATTTAATTTTTATTTATTTTATTATTAATATAATTAATTTATTTTTAATTTTTTTAAAATATATTACTATTAATAATTAATAAATAATTTCTGATATAAAACAAATATGTGTAGTAACATATTTGTATATTTAATAATAATTATTAAATATTAAATTTATATCTTTTTGATAATAATTATTTTATTTTATTTTATTTCAATATGT
>JACVTC010000042.1:1222500-1297500 GCA_016946835.1 Neocallimastix lanati (nom. inval.) | reverse complement strand
AAATAAAATAAAGAGTTAATTTTTAATAAAATTTAAATAAATAAATTAAAGAGTGATGTATTAATAAAATAAAATAACTAGTAAAGTGTTAATAAAAATAAAATAAAATAAAATAAATAGTAAAGTGTTAAAAAAAATAAAATAAAATAAAATAAATAGTAAAGTGTTAATAAAAATAAAATAAAATAAAATAAATAATAAGATATTAATAAAAATAAAATAAATAATTATTGAAGTAATATAAAAGATTAAAATATTAATAAATTAAAATAAAATAAATTGTAAAGTAATATAAAAAAATGATGTATTAATAAAATAAATTAAAAAAAATATATAATAGAGTAATATAAAAGATAGAAGTATTAAAAAAAATAAAATAAAATAAATAGTTAAGAAAAATAAAAAAGTAAAATATTAATAAAAAAAATAAAAAATAAAAATAGAAAAATAATATAAAAGATTGAAGTATTAATATTATAAAATAAAATAAATATTGAAGTAACATAGATTGAAGTATTAATAAAATAAAATAAAATAAATAATAAGATATTAATAAAATAAAATAAATAATTATTGAAGTAATATAAAAAAATGATGTATTAATATATAAAGTAAAAAAAAAAAATAAATATTGAAATAATATAAAAGATAGAAGTATTAATAAAAAATAAATAATAAAATATTAATAAAAATAAAATAAAATAAAATAAATAAGAAAATAAAATAAAAGGTAAAGTTTTAATAAATTAAAATAAAATAAATATTAAAGTAATATAAAGAGTTAAGTATTAAAAAAAATAAAATAAAATAAATATTAATTAAAAGTATAAATTATTAATAAAATAAAAAAAATAAATAGCAAAGTAACATTAAAGATTAAATTATTAATAAAATAAAATAAATTATATGATATTAATAAAAATATAATAAAATAAAATAAATAGTGATGTAATATAAAAGATTGTAATATTAATAAAAATAAAATAAAATAAAAAAAAAAACTACACTGACAATAAATTGGTTTGTTATAATTGGGCCCTTTAATAAATATAATTTAAAATTTTTATATGTATTTAAGAAATTTTTATACTTTTTTATATTATTTTGATAAATTATCATTTAAATATTTATTATTAATATCATTTTTTAAAATAAAAAAAAGTTCTAAATTTAATAAAGAGAATAATTCTAAATTTTTATTTTATTACAAAAATAAACGAAATATAAATATCATTTAATATAAATATATAAAAGTTATTTTTTAGTACAAAAGTTTTATTTCTTCATTAAAGTTAAAATAGCTAAAGCTATATTTATTAAATTTATAATGATAATTAATAATAATATAATATTTTTATATCTTTTAATATAATTAAATAATTTGTTTAATATGAAAACTAATATGAAAAAAATATTATAAACTGGAAAATCAAATATAAAGTTTATATAATATTATTATTAAAGTCTAAAGTATTTCATTTTACTTTCAATAATGATATTAGCACTAAAAAATAAATATACCATTTGGTTTTATTAAAAAAAATTATTTTTTCTTAAAATTTAATATAATTTTTATATTAAATTATATATTTATATTTTAATTTTATATAATTAAATGATAAACGTAATAATATTTAATAAAAATAAAAAAAAAACTATTTAGTAGTATATTAGAGGCAATTTTGAAGCAATTATATTAGTTTAGAATTTAGAGATGAAAATAAACGCCCTGATAATTCTTATTTACTTGAAATACCAATTGAAGTAATTGGGATATTGGAAAATGTTATAATATTTATCTACCACTAATATTTAAGATTAAATGAAATCATTTATTATCTGATTTTAAACTTTCATTCGAATAGATGGTATTATCACATCCCCGTAGTACATAAAATTTCATTTATAAGCAATTTCATCCGGGAGTTGTAAATAAGAATTATTATTTTTTATTGAGGGATCAACGGTTTCATATAAATATTTCTGCGGTATATTTTTAGTCACATCTTCATTCTTAAAGGGATAGCAATACTTAACAGGTAAGTAATATCCATCACGGTTAAGATAGGAACTATATTTATTGTCTTTGATTTTGTAACGCCAAATAAGTATACCAAATGGATCATACAAGATTAATCCAGTATACATATTGTATCTATTTTGATCAAAAGTATTTACGACTAAATAGGAGATCTATGAAACGTTACTTAGTCCGTTTCCATTCCAACGTACAATTAAATGCTGATGTTCTGGCTTTATATTCGACCATAATACTATATTTTTTGCTTCAAAATTTTTTTATTCGTTAAATTTTTAATATAACTTTTTATTTTACTATTTACTTTAGACGAATAAGAAGGAGAAGAAGTAATAGTAAGAGGAGTAGTAGATGTTTCCGTAGTGGTTTGTGAACTTCCATTTCTCTGGGTTCCATTTTCCGTTGTTCCCGCAGTGGTATTATTATTTTTCGATTTTTCTTGACTTTGAGCCTCATATATTTTTTGAATACTATACTGAGTCATTCTACATTTATTTTAGTTTGGTCACAATTTAAAAGGATATAATCCTCTTGGGCTTCAACAAGACTACTATCCTTTAGCGATTCACATTTATCCAAATTAGTGCAGTTAACGGTTTCAGAATTAACGGCGCTCTCGCCATTATCGGAAGAAGAAGAAGATTTTTCTTTCATTTTCATTCTACAAATAAAATCGATTTCTTCTTGAGAATAATTAATATTGTTTCCATTCTTTTTATCTTGACAGGTATTGGAATTTCTTTGTTCCAATTTAAATGTATTAAATAATTTATTGTCCCGTTTCATGGTGACATGAAAATATTTCGAATATTGATATTAAAACGCGTTTTATCATTATAATCATAACAGGATGCAATTTGGTAGTTACAAGTAATTTTTTTATATATCAACACTTGACAACGAGTGTTTCTATTATTGACAACGGTTTCCTCAAAAGTATAATAAACCCTTTTACTGGTAGTTTTATCCATTCCTTCAGTCTTTGAATAATCAATACTAGTGTATTGCGATTCACTTTTTTCTGAAGTATCACCTATTTCCCTTGTTTAAATATATTAATGAAAAAGAAATACCTTTTAAAATAAAATTAAAAAGTTATCGCTTATTTTTCTTTATTTTTTTTCTTTTCTTTTAGAAAATACGTCATATAATAGCATTTTGAGTATATTTTATAATTAAATATAAGTTAAAAGGATTATTAAATTAATATTTTTTTTTTAATTTACTCAAATTACAAATTTAATTTTAAAACATTTTCATCATTTACTTTAATAACTAATAAATATTCGATACAAATGGCTTTTATCATTTTCATCTCTTTTAGAATAAAAAAAAATAAAATAAATTAACTATAATTAGTCTATTGTATTTAAATAAAATTCAATAAATTTATTAAATCAATTGTTAAATATATATATTTAATAAATAGATTTATATATTATTATTTAATTAAAATATATTAGTTTATAATTTTTAGATCATTGCATTTATATTATTTTATTTTTATCCACTTTAATTTATTTACTAATTTTTATTAATATCAGTTTTATAATTATTTAATTGGTATTATAAAATTAATATATATATTATGTTATAATTTTTTTTTTTATTTTTGAAAACCAAATAAATTAATAATATAAATAAATTTAAAAAGTTTATTATAATAATTTTATGTAATATTTTAGGGCTATTGATATTAATAAAATTTTAATTTATACATTAAATGACATAAAATCTTAAAATCAGTAATTCACAAAATTTAAGAATTAAATAAAAATTATTTTTATAAAAATAATAATACAATATTTAGTATTAAAGGAAAATTTATAATAGAGTGGATTATCAGATCTTATAATAAAAAAGATTTGAATAATAAAAATATATATAAAAAAGAAATATGAATAAAAATTATTTACATTCTCTAAGTAATAAAGAAAAAATATATTTATCTCTATTTGAATTATTATATTTAATATTTAAAAAATTTATAATTATTTATATAATCCAATTTTCATATATATTTCACTCATAATTTCTCCTATTGATTCTTTAAAAAATTAAATAGAATAAAACTATTTATTTTTAATCAAAGATATTAATAATATTAAATATATAAAACCCTTAAAAGAAAATATTTATATAAAATATTATTAAAACTATTATTATTTATGGTATTTAATAGTTAATTTTTATAATCTATATATATTATTAATAAGTATTAAATTAATTATAATTACTGATAATTTACAATCATTTATTATTATGTAATATTAGAAAGATTTTTATTGTTTTTATAATTATATAAACTACTCATACTCAAATAATATATTAAATTAAATTAATATGTAAAAAAATCTTAAAAAATATTAAATTTAAAATTTTATTTATTTAAAATATTAATAATATAATTAATATTAAAAAAATTAAAAATCATTTAATAAGTTAAAACTAAAATTAATTGTTTTATTTAAAATAATTTTAGTAGTATTCGTATGAACTGTTTTAAAATATAATAAATAATATAATATATCTAATAGTTTATAAAGTCAAGAATATTTAATATATAAATAAAATAAAAAAAAAATTTTTTGTAAATATATTAAAATAAACTATAAATATCTATTTAATATATTTAAAAAAATTATATAGATAATAAATAAGAAATAGTAATAGATAAAAAATAAGGTATTATATTAAATGCTTAAAATATATTTATTAATTAATATAAAATATAATAATATTTAGAAAAACTAATTTTCTAATAATTTTATAAAATTAAATTTGAGTTATATTTATAAATTTTTATTTTATAACTTTTATTTATAACAAATAGTTATTATTTATTTGTATTATAACAATATTTAATAATTTTGTATAGACTCCTTATAAATAATAAATTGTTACAATTAAAGTTTATTTAAATTAATTATTATTTTATTATTTAGAAATATATTTTCATAATTAATTAAATATTAATATATATTCAAATTATTTATAGGTACATTTTGATTTAAGTAATAATTATTTTCAATTTTATTTTTTTTAGAAAATAATATTAAACTACTTTGAATATTATTATAATTTTGATTACAAACTGAAATATTTGTGGAATTATTAATAACGTCTTCGTTTTCTTATTTAATATAACTATTAATTAAGTTATTGCGAACAGGTGTATTATTAAATTCATTTATATTACTTAATAGTGAACCATTTTCATTAGTTATTTCAAAAGGATAGGGAATATTAAAATCGTTAATTTTAACATGATATAATATATTATTATTTATTTTTGAATAATTATTAGTATTTTCAAAATTATAAAATGAAATATTTTCATTAATAATTATAATATTTTCACTATTAACCATATTATAATTATTATTTTGGTTATTGCCATTATTAATAATATTATTTATCATATTATCATAATTAAAATATAAATTATTATTATTATAATAATTAAAGTATTTTTTATCAACATTATAATTATTACAATAATTAATAATATTATTAAATCCTGTAAATTTATTATTTTTAATTTTAGAATTCTTTCTTACTATTTCTTTAAGAAGATAATGTTTATCTTTAATGAATTTGGGATGAAAGAATTTCCAATTTCCACTTTTATTTTTGAATATAAATAGATGTATATTTTGATTTTTTCTCTTAGCATTATTTGAAAAATTAATTACTTTCTGAAAGCCATATAAATTTAAAGAACGTATAAAACTTAAAAAATTATTATGTCTGAAGTATAGTCCTAAAACATTATTTGTAAATCCAGTTACATCATGAATAGTAAATGAACTTCCTGAAATATCCCATTTTATATAATTTGAAAAATTTACACAGGATAACATATGATAGAGTTTATAAACAAAATTCATTTTGGAAAATGGATACGAATTATTAGAATTGTAATTATTTATCAAAGAATTTTTTGATGTTTGATTTTGGTTTGATAATAAAATATAATTAAAATAATTATTATCAGAATTATCTAAATAATCATTACCACTATAAGCATTATTTTTTTTAATATAATCTGTATTATTAATATTAATATTCATTTTTAAAATATTTTAAATAATTTTAAAAAATTTTATAAATCTTAGTTTCTATTTAATTTTAAATTGGATTATTTAATAAAAGTATTAATAATATTATTTTATTATATATTTATATATTAAAAAATGATTGAAAAAAAAGAAAATAAAAAATATATTATTAAAATAAAAGTTTTAAATTTTAAAAGCTTATTTTTAAAAATTTAATAGAAAAAGTAAATTAAAATAACAAATATATATTTTTAAAATAAATAGTTTTAAAATAAAAAGTTTTTTTTATTAAATAATTCAATGTTTATTATACTAAATAATAAATTTAATTAAATAAAATTTTTTATTTTACTTCATAAAAAATTTTATTTATTCCTTAATTATTATATCATTAAAAATATATATTAATATTTTATATAAATATTTTATTACCTACATTTTTAGTGTTTATATTTTATTTAAATATTATATTGAAAAGTATTTTAAAATTATTTTATTATACTAATTATATTAATATTTATAAACACAAATAAAACAATATTATTTTAAATTTCAAATTTAATATTCTATTTTAATATTATTGGTTTTCAGAATAAATTTTTTAATTTTTACATAATTATTAAGATTTAATATATTTCCAAATATATCTAATTAAATTTATAAATAATTAAACGAATTTAAAATTTACTTTTCCATTTTATAACAACAAAATTGTCTTTTTATAATTATTATTAAAATTTCATCATAAATAATATATAATTTATATAGAAATTTTGTAATCTTTATAAAAATAATAATTATGTAATTTTTATAATGAATATAGATATATCTATAATTATGTTAAAAAAATTTTTTTTATTAATAATGACCATTAAAAAAAATCTTGAAATTTTACTATTTATAGTATTCTTTATTATTTTACTGAATATTAAACTATTTAAAATATTACAATTTATATATTTATTTCACTTTAGTATAGTAATTTAATTGTGATATATTATTTTTATAAACATTTCATTTTTAAATAAATTACATTATAAAATAAAAATTTTCCTTATTTTAAATTATTTGAATAACTTTTTTTTTTTTTTTTTTTTTTTTGTTTTTGTTTTTGTTTTTTTTGTAGCTAATATTTAAATATTCATATTTTAATTTAATTAGTATATTATATGAAATTTTATAATGATTAAAAATTTTAAAATTAATAATTTATATTTCTTTTGGATACCATTAATATTAATTTCATAAAAAATTTTTTCTATATAAATTAATGTTCATTTTCATTGGCAAAAGTTAAAATTCATTAGTATATGGTAAAATGTAAAATATTTATTATAATAAAATATATATAACGAATTATATGTAATAAAAAAATTTTTAAAAATGCAGAATATTTATTATTAAATAAGATTGAATATTGCATTGAAATATAAAAATATAAAAATATTATTGTTTAAATTTTATTTAATTTTATAAATTCAATATTTATATGATTTATACTCTTATTATTTTAAAATAACTGAATAAGTCCTATACGGATGTATCTTTTTTATTAAACAATATAATTTATATATACATTAGTTTGAAAAATAATTAAAAAGATTATAATCTTTTGTATACGGATAGTACCAAATTATTAGTTACTATTATTGCTTTATTATTACGTCATCAAAAACTTTTTATTTCTCCGGTAAAGCTAATTTTGTTAGATTTGTTATAAAGAATTTTTGAGATTAGGATTAGAATTTAATTCTGGGACATTGAGAGAAAGCTCGAAAAATTTCATTTCGAAAAGATGCATTTCATAAATTTGAAATAAATAAATAATAAAATAAGTAACTAATAAAATAAATAAATAATAAAATAAATAAATAAATATATAGAATAAATAAATAATAAATTTATAATAATATTTAATAAAATAAAAAAATACTAATATAATTAATTAAATAGATAATTTTTATTATTATATTTTTTAATTAATTTGATAAAAAAAATATTTTGAATTATTGTTCGTATCATTCGTTATTGAATTAATAAATAGCAATAAAATTTTATAACAATTATTAAAAATTTATTAATAAAAAAATAGACTTTTTGATTAATCAATGCAATAAAGTTTTATAAAAAATCATTTAGTTTTTTTTATTTATTTATTTACTTATTAATTAATTAATAATTTTATTTTATCGTGTCAAATAAATAAATAACTTTTTCTATTTATTAGAGTCGCTACAAATATCTTTTTATTTTTTTTTTTATATATTAGAATATTTTTTATAAAAGTTTAAGATTTTTACTCAAGAATTCAAAAAGTGTAAAAATAATCAAATAATTATTCAAGTATTATATTTTAATTTTAATAATTATATCTTAAATAATTATCTTTACATCTTTTAAATTATAAATATTTATATTTATATATAAATTTATTATTAGTTATATATATTTTGTAAAATTAGAAAGCATTTAAAGCGTGTGATAAAATATTTTTTCTTTTTAATGTTTAAATTTTAATATATATTATTATTTATTTGTATAATTTATTTAAATTACATATATCATTTATTTGTTTAGTTAATAATTTATTTAGTTATTTATTAACTTTTACAAAAACTTTCATGAAAAGAAATTTTTAAAAATGCCTCACACTCGGAATAGATATTCATATTAAATTTAATATACTTAACCCTAACCCCTACGATGAATGTGTTATTTCGAAATGTGGCTTATAAATTAAAATTCAATTCGTAATTTAACGTTTTACATTTTATATTTATTTTTTATTATTATTATTATTATTTTTTTTAGAAATAGTAAAAAATAAATAAATAAAACCAGAAATAAATATAAATGCACTCTTTTTCTTTTTGTTTATTTTTAAATTTTCAATATAAATTTTTTTTCGCATAAACTCTATATTTATAATTTTACAATAAAACAAAAAAAAAATGAATTAAATAAATTAATATTTAATAAAATAAAAAACATTAATTTAAATAAATATATATTACAATTTAAAAGAATTAAATATATTTTATTATTAACTATTAAAAAATTAAAAAAAAAAAAAAACAAAAATTGAAATAAAAGAAATAAATAAAGTTAAATATAAAATTTTTTAAATAAAAAATATAATTATAATTTATATTTTTAAAATTTAATATTAATAAATATTTTATTTTTGTTTTGACAAAAAAATAAAAAAAAAAAAAATTAAAATAGGATTAAACAAAATATTAAAAATTTATTTAATATAATTTAAGCCACTTTATATACACGATTTATTAAGTACTCAACATTTATTTAAAGCCACATTCTGAAATACAACCTTTTTAAGTAATTTTCTTTAATTTTCTTTGAATAAGGAGAAAAATATTTTATTGTTTAATTATGTAGTTATTAATAAAAGGAAAACACAGTAAGTATGTTCTTACCATTATTTGTTTCTAAAAAACTTTATCCATAAATGTAACTTTAGTTATAATTATCCTGAATTTTCAGTAAAATTGTAATGGAAAAAAAACGTGGATTCTATCTATTTTTATTATTCCAATAAATAAATAAAATATAAAATATGTTTTAATAGAAATAACATGAGCTATTTTTTATATGTAAATTATTCATAGATTAATATTATAATAATTATTTATGTTATTATACATAAATAAACAAATGATGGAAAAAGAAAAACTAAAATTTTAAAGAATTATAATAAATTTTCAATTAAATTTAAAAAATAAATTACAAATGAACATTTAATCTTGAATTAATTTATATAATTTTTATTTACTTAACTTATTATTTTATTAAATAGTTCAATCTCTTTTTATTATTATTCTAATAGATAAATAAGTTATAAATATTTTTTTTAAAGAAATAACGTGTTTTTTTATATATATATAAATTATATATAGATAAATTAATTTATAATATATAAAAATATCTTTAATATTAAAAAAGAATTAAATAAAAAAAATGTTTATATAAAATTCCTTTTTTATGTTTATTTTTAAAAATAATAAAATTTAAATAAATTGAAGAAAAATAATTAAATAATTTTATAAAAATATATAAAAAAATTTATTTTTATAATAAATTTCTCTTAATATAATGTTAAATATTAATAAATAATTTTAATATTTAATAAATTTATATATTTATATCATTATTATTAAAATTTATTACAGAAAAACATAAATTAATTATTACATTTAATTATTATTTTTATAAAATAAAAATTAATGAGTTATTTTTATTTTATTTATTTTATAAAAAAAAATAAATAATATTAAAATATATAATTATAAAAATATAATAAAGTAAAATTAAAAAATACATAATATAAATAATTTATTTATTAAATTAAATTTATTATTATATAATTTTATTTATAATTTTAATATAAATTTCTTTTTACAATTTAATAATAATTTATAATAAAATTTTTAAATTATAAATTTATTGTATCCTCATCAGAATTTTGATTTAAAAAATTCTTTTGAAGAAGATAAACAACAGATGATGAAGCGTTGTAATCATTTATTAAATTCAAAATTTCATTTTCGCTAGAATATAAATTATTAATAATGTAATTATTCTTTCTTAAAAATGCTTCTAATTTTAAAGTATCGTTGTTTTTAATTAATTGAACCATCTTTAATTTTTTATTTTGAATTATGATTTCAATTTCTTCAATAGCATATTCTTTACTAAATGGTAATATGCTATCATTGTTTATAATGAAATTGAAAAAATCGTAAAAAGGTTTTTTATTAAAATGCCTATCAAAATAATTTAAATAAAATCTTCAAATGAATTGGAATTTACTGTATCGTAATATTTATAAAAATATTCCACTTTTCTATAATCTTTTTTGTCCAAATATTCTAAATAAAAATTTCTTGGAATTACTATTTTATTTTTTTCAGCATTAATTATATGATTAAAATTTCTTTTAGAAATACATTTTCCATTCATGTATAAATTAAGAAGATTTTTAATAAAGTTTGTATCAAATACATAATTTTCTAAACACATTCTGATATACTTAAATTCAAAGTTACTGAGACGTTCAATATCAAATTTTTTTAGAGAAAATCCATTTTTTAATAAAAAATTTAATTTTTTCGTTGTTAATAATTCTTCTTCTCTTAATATCTCTAAAATATATTTATTATTAATTTTATAAAAAATATCTGCACCTTTTTTTATTAAAAATTCAACGATTTGAAAATCTGAATTCTCCAATGATACTAAAAGTGGTGATTTGATACAATTATTAATATTTATTAATTCTTTTGAATTATCTATATCATTTACATTTTCTTTGTTTTTGATGTTGGTCTTTTCATATAAATGGTACGAATAATTAACTACATAATTTAAAGTATTATAATTACAATTATTATAGATTAATTTTACAATTTTTAGAGAGCAATTTAGGAATAATGCCGTAATAAGTAAATCAAAATTAGTATTATTTAAAAAAAAAATAGGAATTTCTATAAAACTAATAAAATCTTTTAATTTATTAAAGTTATTCAATTCCAGTATTTCTAAAACTAATTTTTGATTTTCAGTAATAATATCTAAGTTTTGCATTTTTTTTATTTTTAAAAAATTTTATCAAAACTAAATTGTTATTTCGTAAGAATTTATTTTATGTATAATTTTATTATGTAAAATTAAAATATTTAAATATATATAATTATAAATTTTGACTAAATAGATTATATTTTATGATATGTTAATTTTGATTAATTATAAATTATTATATTTTATTTTTATAATAAGATTAAAATTATTTTTTATAATATAATTATTATTAAATGAATTTTTAATTATGTAAAAAATATAAAGAATAAAAAATATTTTAATTAAAACTTTAAATTTAATAAAAAAAACTTTATTAATTTTTTTATAATAAACAATAAAACTTTTATATTAAATAATTTATATTTAAATATTTATATTTTAAAGATATTTATATATTATTTAAATTATAAAAATAATTAAATGGCTGAAAACTATTAACTAAAATTATTATTTAATTTAAAATCTTATTTTTTTAAATATTAGTAGTAAAAAGAATTAGAAATTTAAAGAAAAATAATTATTTCTATTGTATGAAAATAAAACGGCCAAAACCAAGAAATTTCATAATTTATATAATGAAATAATTATATTAGTTAATTAGTCATTTGTTATTCCATTAATTTATTTATTATATCAAATTGTATATAATATTTTCAATATAATATATATTACTTTATCATATTATATATTATTATTATTGATAATTATAATGTTATTTTAATAATAAATATAATTCATTTTAGAAATAATATGACATTATAATTATCACATTAATATAATACTTTATAGTAATATATTAAATAATTTAATTATAATTTATTTTTTTAGCTAATATTAATGTAAAAAATATTAATATAAATTTTGATATATTATTAACTTAATTTTTTATTAATTGTTCAAATTATATTATTAATTATTTTATATATAATGTTATTTGGAAATTTTTTGCTTTATTATCATGTAAATTGCATATTTCTATTTAATACTAATAATATAAGTAGAAAAACATAATATAATTAAATGAATAAATAATACAAATTAGATAAAATTTTAAAAAAGAAGTAAAAATTAATTTTTTTTATATTTTTTAAAATCATAATATTTTTTTTAATTTAATTTCTTATTATTTAAATTTAATAATTTTATCTAATAATTATATTTTTTATATAAAACTTATTTTTTCAAATAATACTTAATTTTAAAAATTATTTACTAAATCTAATAAAAAATTAAAAAAATTTAATGATTGTTGTAAAATATATAATCAAAATGAAAATAAATAAGAATTTAAAACATTTATTTTATTTTACAAATAACATGATATTTATTAATTATAATATTCTTTATTATATATAATATTTAAAATTATAAAATCTATAATTCGAAATATATATAAATTTTATATTAATACTAAATAAAAATGAAATATAATTTAAAATATGTACAACTATTGTATAAAAATTAAATAAAGATTTATTTAGTTAGCTATAAAATTACTTGCTCTTTAGAGATATATTATGTAATCATGAGATTATCATTGAATAGCCATCAATTTATTATGTAACTATAACAATGCCCTTCCAAAGGAGTACGCTATTAATGGTTAACGACGTTATTAATGAAGTGCTTATAACTAAAAATTGGTAATCCTCTAATAAATCTAAATAGTAGGGAATTTCATTAATTATTTGGAAATTTAGGGCCTCTTGTATATTGTTTTTATTGGAAAGTAAGTACTGATATTTATATTTATTTTGTTGTTTCCTAAATCCTAAAAATGGATTATGATTCTGGTCTTTTTGTGATTTGCTATTAAAATTCTGATAACTTATAGTATAGTTTAAGGACACTAATATGGAACACTAGGCACATTTAGAAAAATAGAGAGCGAGTAATGACCAGCATGCAGTTCCTCTATTCATCAATACTAATCATTTTGAAAGGTACTAACTTTGAGGAAGATAACTTATTAAATATTGGTAAATTTAAATTCTCTGATTTCTTTAATTATACTTTGTCCAACAATCTGTATATAGGGAAATTATATTTGCCGATTTTATCCATATTTTCTAGTTATTTTGTCTATTAAATCTCATGGATATTGAGCTTTCTTAGATTGTCTGTTAAATAATCGATCAGTTTTGTTTTTCCTAATGAATATACTAAATTTTCTAAATTATGTGATTTGTTAACTTTGAAATAATATAGAGTGTGGAATGGATATTTTTTGGTATATATATAAATAAAATTGTTATTGTGAAGCTTTACTAAAAATAAGTAATTCCTATAATTTTCATTTTCCTAAATATCATTAAAGCATCTTAAATATTTTACCACTTGACCTAAGGCTTGGTGATGACCTGATACATTCACATTGACTTCAGTTCCATAGAACTCTAACAATTCTTTTCATAATTGACTTGTGAATTGTGTTCTTTGATCTATTATTATTATTTTTATTATCAGTGAAATATAAATTTATACTTTAGAAACATTTTAGCAGTTTTGATTTAGTTATTCAAATGTTTGGATACAGTTAGTTTATCCATCACAACAAAATGTAACCAGTACTATTTTAGTTTATATTAAACTTTCCTTTTGCAAAATTCTTTGATTCATTATAGTAGTATCTTTGTTCAAAGAAGATGTAAACTATTATTCATCATAAGAAATTGTAAAACATAATAAATAATACGAAGAAATGAGCTTTTGATTTATTTCGATTTTGATTTAGTTTACTCCTACCTTGAATACGGAATATCACTTTTTTCTGTATATTTATCAATTTATCAATTTATCAACATTAACGTTGGAAATACAGCATATTATATTATTTTATCATTAGGAATAACAGGTTTTATGGGCAAATATTTTTCATAATAATCTGATATTCTTGATTAGGTGTCCTACTTTTCACTTTTAGTTCCAGGGCCTGTATGAGATACTTAAATCAAATTTTGATATGAAGAGTCTACATTGTATTTAACGTTGATGGACTTTTTACGTTAACAATATTGTTGTCTGTTTTCAGATTTAATCTTAAAAGCAATTTGGATCTTTTTGAGACGTTAATCAAGTAATTAATTCTTATTAGAGGTTAGCCATTTCTAATAATTAAAGGATTTAACCGCCGATAATCAAAGCAAAGTCTGTGTTATTTCTTGTTTTTTTACAAATAAAAAGAAAGCATCAAAGGTAATCCGGATTTCCTTTTAAATCTTTGACTAATATTTTCTTTAATGTATTCTTTAATGCATTCATTTTAACTTGCAATAATTATTAAATAGATCAAAATAAAGCTGGCTTAGAAAGATAAGATTAATGTCTATATGTAAATAATTTATCATCTCTCCATTATTTAAAATATAAACTAATATCTAGTTTAGAGTTTTTCTTTTTATTTCATCAGGTTTATTACTTTAAATGATTAAAAATTATTAGTAGACAAATTATAAATTAGTAATATGTAATATTTTTTAATTTATACAGTCATACTTAGTTCAGTGATCTGTACCCATTGTTGCTAAATGTTAGGCTTTTGCCTATTGTTGAGGTATTTTTTTTGGAGCTCCCTAGGATATATTTGAGGTTTCCTAGATTGTGGCTAAATTATCTATTATCTATTAATATATTGAATACTTCAATATTATTGTTAGATATTTTAAATTTATCTATTGTAATTATTTTTAAAAATTATTAAATTAATCATATTCTGAAATTGTACCTTTTATTATAATTTGATATAAATTTAAGTTTTTATTATTATAAATAAAATATTTCTAATTATTCAAATAAATTAAATATAAATAATAATAAGATAAGTAGTTTTTTTTTTTTTTTTTTTTTTTTTTTTTTTTTTTTTTAGACTAGGAATAAACTTTATTTAATAATATTTTTTTTATAAAAAAATACATGAAGTTTAAATACATGAAATTTTTTTTTTTTTATATTAATATTAAAAAACTACGTTATGAGATTCGAGGATAAGATAAGTAGTAATAGTAATAGTAATAGTAATAGTAATAGTAATAGTAATAATTGGTTTTAATGACATTTTGAAATAAATATTTGGCTAAAGATTTTCTCTGTATTTATTGACTTCAATATAATGAGAGGTCTTATAGTAATTTATTTTTTTATCAAGAGAAATATACTGAATAATTAAAATACATACACAAAATAACAAAGAAATTCCTTAAAAAATAAAATATAAGAATTTACTGCTTGTTAATTTTAATTTCTATTGGTCATTTAGCACAGTTATTTGGATTCATTTGAGTTTAGTTTGATTAATAAATTCATTTCGTAAGAACACAGTATTGGTAATGACATGTATTTGGAAGAAAACGTTTTTACATGTTCAGAAAATAGTAATTTACCTTCTAAACGTAAATATATATAATAATAAGCATGACCTAGAATGCATTTATTAGAATAATTTGATTTGTTTTTTTAACAGCCATAAAATTATTATTAATGGTTAATTTTGTAATTTTTTTTATATGATGTTTAATTCATATTTTATTTATTTAATTTATCATGATATTAACTTATTAATATTTTAAATATAACTATTATTGAAATATCATCCTGCTAAATTAAATGCTTCATTAATAATTGTATTATAATCATTAGTTAATATCTCCATTTTATATGTATTTAATAATAAGAAAAAGAAAAAGAAAAATATAAATAAAAGAAAAATAAATGTAATAATAAAATAGTTTTGATTTTATTATTTATTCTTAATATTTATTAATAAAAATATTAAAAAAATACCCTTCCGAAATATTACTTATTTTATTTATAAATACAATATGTAATATATAATATAATTATCGTTAAAATTTTTTATTATTAATATTAGTACTAGTATTATTGTTTTATTTATTTTTATCATTATAACTATTAGTAATAAGGCTATTATATCATATTTATTAGAATTGTTGATACTAATATTAGTATTATAATTAAATATTATTAAATATTTTCTTAATTAATAGTAAAATAAGTAAAAATCAAATTAAAACGTATTATAAATTTATTAAACTATTTTAAAAAGAGAAAGATTGTTAGTTTTGTTTTCGTAATTTAAAATATTATTATTTTCTTATATATTTCTAAATTAGAAAATATAAAATTATCACATAATATTAAGAGTTATATCTATAACTGAATAATATCGTAAATTATTCATTAATTTTCTGAATATTCTAAATATTATTAATTCGATTGCTAAAATTTTATTATTTTATAAATATAAATATTAAATTTTTTAATATTTTTTAATAATATTATAATTTTATTTTATATTATCAATTCTTAAAGTAATGATTGAAGATTTTAATGTTAAAACTATATGAATCCAAAAAAAATTAATAATAATAGAAAAATGAATATATATATAAAAATAAAATTTTTGATATTTTTTTATTATTTTATCATTATTATTATTATTAATATTATTAGAATTTTGACAAAATAAAAAAGTAAAAAAAAAATAAATATTTATTAATTTTTTAGTATAAATATGTTATTATATATATTAATAAATTTGAAATAAAATAAATAAAATGTTATAAAGAAAATAATTATTATTTTGTAAAGAGAAAATATATTATATTTTTATTATATTAATTATTTAACATTTACTTATTTTTATTTAAATATGTAAATTAAGATTGATAAGATTTATATCAATCAACTCAGGAAATACAATTTTATAAAACAAGTTATATCATTATTAGTAAAAGTTATTTATTACAAATATTGTGTTTGACGGATTAAAAATCTCAATTCATACCTGTTTCAAGTTATCATCAAATCTTAAATATTAATTAAATTTTTTAATTTTTTTAAAAAAAATAAATAAAAATAACTTATATAATAATTTATAAACATTATAAAATATTTAAGATACAATTTCTATGGAGAAACCTCTAGAACAAGAAAAATTAAAATTAAGATAATTTAAAAATAAAAAACAAAAAATACAAAGAACACAAGATAGGTAACTAAATTTTATTCAAAGATTCTTCATTAATAGATTCCTATACAACACATTCACAATAAATGAACTTTTGAAAATGATATGATGCTAAACTCTATAACATCCAAGCCCACAAAAGATTACAATAATCTTAATTCCCGAAACAGTTTATCTCAATGGATATTAGAATTCCGTGATTCAACGCACGTAACTTAATCTAGAGACCTATAAACTAATATTAAAAAATTCATTGAAGATATAATTTTTCCTAACAATTAAACTACTCAAAATACTCAGTAAGACTGAAGTAAATTACTGGATTAATGAAAAGATAATGTTTATTCCTGCGATATTTATTCAGTACCAAACCTTCCAGACACAAACTATACGAATTTTTTAATCTCTAGGCATCCTCAAAAGTCCTTGGATCTCTAATTCAATGGACTATATTACTTATCTAAATCTAATGGTTTCACTAATGTTTTTGTTGTTACTTATCGCTTAACCAAAATGTATTACTTGACCCTCTTCCCAAATGTTCATTATGGTTCTGATACTATTTCTGAATTCTTCAATTATATTTTCTGTTACTTTAGTCGTACCAACATTGAGAAGAAAATTATGAGTCTCTATATAAGAGAATATCACCAATAGATGCTCTCAATTTGCTTCACAATTTTAAGTAGCTGTCTGTAAAGGAGTTAATATCTTTTTAAAATTTTCTTCTACATTTTATACTCAAATCAAATGTTTGACAGAGTTGAATGAACTCCGTTAATGGGCAATATCTATAATGTTACAAAAATCTCAAAGGTCAAAATTGGAATAATTTTTTTCTCCACGTAGGAGAATTTATGTACAAGAAATTTTTACAAGAATTTACCAATTATTCGTCTTTCTTCCAAATTATGGTTTTAATACTAGATATTTTCCCAAAATCCCTACAAATGTAGAAGTCCCAAGAGCTGAAGAAATTGATAACAATATAACAAAATTTATAAATGAATTAAAAAATTACATTTAATTGAAAATAAATAAACAAGAAAAATACACTAGTAATCATCATATGGAACCACCTAAATATAAGAATAATGATGGAGTCTGAATCAATAGTATGTTATAATTAGAAACTGTAATAAAAGCTTAAACGAAGAAAGATTGGTTTATTTAATGTAATGATCAAAATTTCTTCAATATCTTATAAACTTGATTTACCAAAAAAAATATTAGAATACATTCTGTAATATACAAATCCGAATTCAAGAAATATTCTAAATATCATTTTGGAAGAAACCAAAATAAACCACTTGTTAATATTAATAATTAAAAAAATATAAAGTGGATCAAATATTATATAAATATTATGGAAAAACACAATACTTCATCTATTGGAAAAGCTATCCAATTTCTGAAGCATCTTGGAATCCTGAAGAAAACCTTAATTGTTCTGAACCTTTAAAGGAATTTAATAAAAGTAATTAAATCGCTTATAACGCGAGGATCACACAAATCCTCGAGAGGTGCAGAAGTGTTTAAGAATGCGGAGTAATGGTTATAAAGACTACGCATAATTTTATTCTTTTAACATTAATATTTATATTAAATAGTTTAAAATCGAATTTTAAAATAAACTTATATAAAATAATTAATTGCAATAATTAAAGATTAGTCTATTACATATCAATATTAACATATTAAATATATTTTATCTTTATTATTATATAAATGTTATTATTATATATAATTTATTTTACGCATTTAAAAGAAATTTACAATTTAAATTTTAATGTTTATTATTCAAGAATAATTTTAATTTTAAAATTCGTTTACTATTCAAATACTGGAGAAAGACTATGAAACAAAGTCTAAAGCTTGTAAAAAGGAACCTGGTAAAATGAAGGCTACGAATAAATATACTCATGTACGTAATTTATCTTAAAACCACAGATCTCTTTAATGTTTAAGTGATATCATTGTTTAATTTTCGTACACTATTTGTACATTAATTTTATTATTAATTTTTATATTTTATTAAATTAATTTTTTCTTAGATAATTTTGTAAGTCGTTAATTAGTAACAGGTATTAATAATTATCTAATCATAAAAATAAATACATGAATAATAATTTTTATATCTCAAATTGTAACTCACTAACACTAAAATTAATGTACATTCTATTAATAAGGATATTTTGTACTGAAATATTAAAATTAATAATTTAATAAATTTATATTTATATATTTCTAAGGTAAAAATTAAAAATATTTATTAGATAAGCCATAAATAATATAAAAAATTTTTTTTTGGCTTTAAATTGAAATTTTATTCCAAAATTAAGTGTAGCAGATAGATGGTTAAACGATGATTATCTATTTATTTCATAATTATAGCTTAAAATATCTTGCCACAGCAAAAATTTCCAGATAATCAAATATAATCTTAGATTAATTTCGTCATTAAAAGTATAACTATTTTATTATATTTTTATTAATATCTATATAGAGCTAAATTTAGTTTTAGATAGTTTTATAGTAAATATAATTAATCATAATACTCATGTGTAATAGATACATTGTTATACAATGACTATCTAATAATATCATCCATGTAACGTAATGTATCTTGAAATATTTAGCAATTTCTAATTAATCAAATAAAATCTTAATTTAGTTTTGTACGTTTAATTTGCAACTATTTTATTATATTTTTATTGATTTCCATGTATATGTAATTTAGTATATTAATAATTCAGTTGATGCATTAATATTAATTAAATAAAAAATAAAAAATTGAAAAACACATAAAATATTAAAATACTATTATATAAATTATTTATATTTAGTAAATTATTTATTTATTTAATATTTAATTTTTAATAAAACTTCAAATTTATTACACTAAATCAGTATTAGTTATTTTTATAATAAATCTAATATTTTAATTGGTGGAATAATTTAAAATAAAATTTAACTAAATAATATATTTTATGAACAAAAACTGTAATAGATGGAGTCGGGCCGGTGATATCAAAGTACTGAACTCCAACAATTAACCACTAGACTGGTATGTTTCATTACAATAAAATGAAAAAAGTATTTTTTATATAAACTACAATAATGAATAATAAATAATAATATACTAAGATAATCTAACATGTCTCTATCCTAGTTATACCAAAAAAAGAATTTATTATTCTATTAATTAATGATATTAATTTGAAATTTAAGAATATAACCCCCCTCTATCCATTAATAGTAGACCGAACTTACACTAAATATTTATAATTTAATATTTAATAATTTGTCGTTATTTAAAAATAAAATTAGCTTATTAATATAATTAATGTTAATAGTAATTCTATTGCGTTAACTATGTAAATATATGTTATATTTATATCAAAGAAAATATTTAATTAGTTGATACATTATGAGTTTATATAAAAATATAAAAATTATATTATGAAATATATAAAATCAATTTAAATATGTGTAAAAATTAATAAATATATAATAAAATAATTGTACATTTATCATACAAAATTAAACGAAGAGGAATTCGTTTGATTATTGATAATAGTTTTAAGATACATTGCATTACCACAATGATATCTTTAAATAAGTAACATTATACAATATATCTATTATAAGGCCTTTCTGATTAAGCAAGCTACTAATGTACTAATGGTTAATGACATTAGTATTAAATTGGCTATAAATAAAATCTTAGTAATCCTCTAGCAACTCTAGATAGTGTGGATTTTCATCAATTACGTCAGTACTCACCAAACTTTGTTTGTTATCCTTATAGGAAACTGGTAGTTTTTCCTTTGTTGTTTTCTTGAACCTAGAATATGAATAATTACTTTGTTACCAGTAGGAGCTGGTACTAAGGTCTTGGTAATTTTTAATAAGGCTCTAGTACACTTACATGAAATATTAGATACATATTAGGGAATTGTGATCGGCTAATATCTAGTCGATAATTCTTCTTCCACACTTATGACCTTGAATGGTCCGTACTTTATAGTAGCTATCTTATAAAAAATGAATCATTTAATAATTCTCTAGCTTTTTTAGCCATACTTTATCTAATAACTTGTAGTTGTCAATACTACTTTAATCCATGTAGTCAAGATATCTAGTCTGAGCAATCTCTAAAATGTGCTTAAGACTTCCTAAGTTGTATGCAAGAGTATCTATCGTTTTTGCTTCCTTTATGGGTTAGTATTTAGTTTAATTAATAATTATATTTATTTAAATTTGGCTATAATTTATAAATTTATTATTTAATAAAATTCATTAGAATAGTTTTATATTAAAATATATGTAATTTAAATAAAATAATATATTATTTTATTTAGGAAAATTTTAAAAAGAATATACTTTTCACATTTTTTTTTGATGTAATTGTTAATAACAATTAATAAATATATTTTATTAAGAAAAAATATTTTTAACAAAAAAAATTTTAATAAAAAAAATTCTTATCTTGTTGTTATTGTAATCTATTTTGGTGTTTCTTTTACAATGTGTTCCAAAGAACTCTAGTAGTTTTTTCAATACCTGTCTTGTAAATTGGGTTCCACGATCTGTTTTCACAACATTAAGGAATCCATAAAATCTGTATATTTCCTTTAGTAATGAATCAGCAATCTTATTATTCATTTGGTAAAACTTAAATCCTTTCAGGTGAGTCAACTTGGTTAATTTATCAAAGTATACCAAAATGCAACTTGCTCTTTTCGTTTCCTATATATATCCTGTATCAATTTTTATTTTTCTTTTTACTGTCTAATTTATTATAAAGCCAAGTTGAAATTTTTACCAGAACAAATCTGCAATTGAGACTCTCACTGGTGTACTATATTCTTTATGTCAATCAAATTAGTTAGTAACGCAAGTTCTACAGGATTTCATGTAACCTGAAATATTTTTTCGGATTTTTGGCTATAAAAAGTTTTTTGATACTAGATCAGATATTTTATTTATACTTGAGTGACTTGTATATTCCGAGTTGAAGTTTAATTAATTGTACAATTGTCTTTCTAAACAATGTGGGTACGTAAATTTGTTCAGAGTTTTCCTTTCTTACGGATATTCACTTTTTATCAAAATTTCTTATTATAATTATTTTATTAGCATTCTTCCTAATTTTTAAATATTTCTTGAGCCATTTCGTCCTGTCGGTAGGTCTACTTAATATCATCTACAAAGTTAGTTGTTAAATTCATTTAGCTAGTTTTATCATCTATATCGTTGAATCCTACCATCTTTTCCGGTTTCAAAATGTTATATTTATAAAAGTCCTTACCTTCTCTATTCTCAGTTTCTACTCTTGAGAGGGCATCAACTATGCAATCTTTTTCCCAGACTTATAAACTTTTCAACACAATATGCAATAAACTATGTCATCCGAGTAAACTTGGCAGTACTTCCCAATATCATCGCAGAAGATATCATTCACGAAGCTTGGAAACACTGCATGCGCAATAATTAACACAAATTGCATACCTAAAATCTCGAAGTGCCCAAACTTGGTGTTGAAGTCTATCTTGTATTCATCACCTTCTCGTATTATAACAAGATTATATGAGAATTTCAGATCAAACTTTTAGAATACCACAGCTCCTTTCATTGACTCAAACACCGCACTAATCCTAGGAATTGGATAAATGCTTCTTTTGGTTCTTTGGCGAATTTTGCAATAATCCATAGACAGGAATAAGGTTATACCTAATAATTATCAATTATATCACTGATATTTAATAATTTTTCATTTCCCACTTATTTTATTGTTTCTTCTACTAAGTCCTCCTGGGTAACCATGGCTATTTATTCCCTTTTTGTAATATTTTCGAGCCTATCTTTTTAGGTAGGATTATCGATAATATTAATCTTCTTTTGATTTTTTATGTCATGCGATCTTAACCATGATATACAGGACTTTTATGTGATATATATTTTAATCATATAATTATATATTTTATTAATATTAATAGCTTTTCCTTAAAAAATATATCCAAATTAGCTTCTCTATATTTAATTAAAATATGGAGAATGGTTATTATTAAGATTATTTATATATAAAAATTATAATTGAATAATATAAATATATTTTATAATAATATAGAATAATATATAATTACTAATATAATAAATAATATCAAATATATATATATATTTAATTATAATTAAAATAAGTACTATTATTTTATTTTATATTTTTAATATAAACTTTAAAATAAATTAAAATATTTTAGTTATATATATATTAATATTCTTATTATATATATAGAAGAAATTAACTATTTTAATTAATATTTTTAATATATTTAATAAAATAATTAATTATATATATTAATATTGAATAATATATAAATGAAAAATTATTTCAAGCATTATTATTGAAAAAAGAGGTATAAATTTAATATTTAATAATTATTATAAATTATACAAATATGTTGCTACACATATTATTTTATATTGGAAATGCCTTAGCTGAAATCAATGATTACTAGTATAATTGAAATTATATCTATACTAGAACAATTCTCAATTGAATATGTAAATTTCCTATAAATTCAATAATAAATTGAAATAATAATAGATAAAATAAAGAAAATAAAATTAAAAGAAATTTTATATTTTAGTAAATATTCATTAAAATATTTATTAGTCAAGATTAATTATATTATTTGAAAATTTTATAAAAATTATAACTCAATTTTTGAAAATTTTTCATTGATAAAAAAAATTTATTTTCATATATATTAAATATTATTAATGATATTATAATAATTGAATAATATACATAATTATTAATAATAATGATATTTAAATTCGATATGTAATTTTAAAATTTTATTATGAAATTTTGAAATTTTGATATTTCAACTTTGAGAAATAGAAATTAAAAATAAATATTGAATTTTATTATATGGAAGCTCTAATTGTTATAATATTTGTTTGTCAATAATTAGTGAATATTTGAATTTGGAATTAAAGTGAAATAATTTTATGAATTTTGATATTGTATTGCCTATTCACTAAATGTAAGAATATTTTTAATTGTTTATTTCTTTTTAAAATAATACCAATTATATATTCATGTAACTTAACTGTATTCAACGTTATTTCTATAAATGTGTATGATATAATATTATAAGGATCCAATTTATGTCTTTGAAACATTCTTATTTTTACTTTATCTCCAATTTTGTAGTCATGAACTCTTACTATACTTCTTTATGCTTACTTCTGGTTTTCCAGTAATTAATTATTCTGAGCTTTTTATTTGTGGCTTTTTGGTCCATTTTGTCTGTTTTATAAATCTTTCTAGTAATAATTTATCAATTAAACTATAAAATGGTTCATCCATAGAATTCATTAAATTAATTTCTGGAGGAAATAAATTTTCTTTTCCATATGAAAGTTCAAAACTTGAATATCAAGAAATCGAAGATTTAGATGTACAGATTGCCAATAATGTAAATGGTAAAATCCTATCCTATTCATTATTCTAAACAGCAAAATTTCGCAGTTGTTTATCGATTTCCCGATTCTTGTTTTTAAATAATCAGTTAGATGGAGGATGCTAATGAGAATCAAAATGAATATAAAGTCCATACAAATCCTGGAATATTTTTAATAAATCACAGTCTAGTTGAGGTCTATTATTCATATTTATAAATCAAATAAATACCAACTAAATATATTAATTAAAAATAAATAATATTCTGAGAAGTAGCTGATAAGTATGCTTCAGCTTCTGTCCATAATTTGAAATAATCTTCACAAACGATAATAAATATATTTCCTTTTTAAATAATCTTTAGATGTCCAATAATATCAAATCCTAATTTTACAAAATGTTCTTCTATTGGTGTCCTAAATTTTTCAATTAAATTTAAAGTATGTACCGGTCTGTTTAACTGACAAATTTTATAGATAGATATATACGTCTTTATATCAAGAATCACATTTATCCAGTAATATTTTTGATTTTATAATATGTCTTTTGTATTTTTTCATGACCTATTCTATAGGGCATTCCAATTAATTATATCTTTTCCATATTATTATTAATCACCTGTCAAAGTTTATATTTATCTCTAATGTTGATTTGCCCATCTATGGTTATAATTCTATCATTTAAAAATTTTTCATTAATTCAGAAATATATTTTTCTTTTTTTTTTCCCTTATAATATTTAATAGGTTATTATTGGTAATCATTTTCTTCTTCTATAATTGAAGTAATAATAATATTTTCATTTCTTTTAATTCGTCACAACTTGTCAGCAATAATATTTGAATTCCCTAGTTGATAAACAACTTATACTTCAATTGACTAAACAAATTACACCAACGCACGTGTTTACTAGTACTAGGTTTGCTTTTTTTATAATATGTACTGGTGATTGATGGTCAATGGATTAAATTGTTTGAAATGAATTACCTAAAATATATGGTTTAAATTTTGTTATTAATAGGCTGCAGCTCCTTCTAACTCTGTTATGATATAATTATATTCAGACTTATGTAATATGCGACTAATGTAAAAGACTAGATATTCTATCTTATCGTCATATAATTGTAACAGTACACAAGTCCCTGATAACTAGCATTAGAGCGAATTAAAAAAGGCTTATCAAAAGTGTATAACATAATATAGGTATATTTATTATAGCCTCTCTTAACAAATTAAAGTTAGCAATATGATTATTAGTCCATTCAAACATTGAATTTTTTTTAGAAATTTACACAAAAGAAATAATAACGACGTGTTGTTTACAATAAAATTTTTGTAGTAACAAGCCATACCAAGAAAAAAACACAATTTCTAATGTTCATTGGATGATATAACTTGTTGATTGCATCAGTTTTATTTTCTATTTAAAGTATATTTTATTGAAGATTTTATGTACTGAGGCTTCAACTTCAAAGACACAGAAATTACTTTTTTAAATATTCAACTTATATTTTCTCAGATTTTAAATACATTTGACAAATTTATTAAATGCTGTTCAATAGATGGTGAGAATACTATAATATCATCTAAAATATTTGTACCCATTTATTAATCAAATCAAAGAAAATCCGTTTTATTTCTCGTTGAAAAGTGGCATGAGCTTTGGTCAATCCAAAGGGAATAACTTTAAAATAGTAATTACCAAACTTAGTTGTAAAGGATGTGATTTCTTAATCACTCTCATATGTAAGTATCTGATGATAACAATTAAAAAGATCTATGGTAGATAATATAAAAGTTACATTAAAAGCGTCAAATATCTCATGAATTATAAAGATAGTGTAGGAATTATTTTTGTAGTTTTATTTACTAGTCTATAATCAATACATATCCTCCACTTTTCGTTTTTCTTAGGTACCAATACCCTGGAGAGTGAAAAAGATCTATTAATCCATTATTAATTATTTTCCTTAATTCTACTTTTAGGGTTTCCAATTAAATTTGGTAAATCCTATAGGCCTTTTGCTTAATAGGCTTCCTATTATTAAGTAATTCTATATAATGAGATAATAATATGGAAGGTTCCAAATCATCGCTAGAATCCGTTAGGAATAAATTATTTCAAACAAATATGTAACTAGTAATTCTTGCCATCTAATTTGACTAGGAGTCAATAACTGTGTTTTGTTAGCGAACAAAAGATTCATGTAGTCACTATATAATATAATGCCGTGCTTCACACATTGCAGCAAGTGTAGTCATTCTGTAAAAGTAGTTTTAATGATTAATAGTTTTTATTATGTTTTTGATTAATTCACCTCAACATTATAAAGTGTCTTTGAATAGTAGTATGTTGGATGAAGAGTATCATCGTCTTCTTTCTTCAATAAAACTTCTCCTATCGTGTAATTACTAGCATCACACTCTACGAAAAATTACTTTTCATTGTCCAGATATGCTAGTACGGGCTGATAAGTAAGCATTTCCTTTAATTTATGAAATCTTCTTCAGTTAATTCGAATTTATCTTTCTTTTAGGTCATCTTGAATAGCAGATTGGCTATTTCTAAAAAGTTTCTAATAAAATTTCTACAATAGTTGCGAAAGCCTAAAAAGCTTTGCATCAACTTTAAATTTTCTGGGAATGTCAATTCCGCTACGGTCTATATCTTGTCTGGAGCAGTTTCAACTCCATACTTTATGACCAAATGTCTTAAAAAAGAAATCTTCAGGTGATGTATCTCACACTTTGACATCTTAACTAAAAGCTCACTTATAAAGTGGTGTATCATGCTCTAGTTCTGCTTTACAATCGTAAGGCCTGTGCTCTTATCAATTTCTTCACTTAATAATTAGGTCAATTCTCCATAATACTTATCAATAATTTAGCCTCTCCACAATAGCTTCTCTATCCCGGCTTTCTTGAACATCACTGCAACATAATCATCATAGGTTATCATAGCTTAGTGATCATTATTCTCGTCATCAATTCGCTCAATATTTTCAGTATTTTTTTTGCTAGTTTTATTATTCTTTAGATTTTTAATTTTTGTTCTTAGAACCAATCTAACCATCTATTGTAATCTAATAAATAATTGTAAGAATCTAAAATATATTCTATTCTTTTTCGCGGTAGAATTATCAAATTAAATTATATAAATTATTTTTAATTTTTGTTATTCTATAACTTATTTAATAATCTTTTTAATTCACTATGTAGGTTAAATCTCCTTTATTACAGACGTATTTTAATCTTCTTGTATTTGTACCATGTAGATATTTTCATCTTTACACTCTATCGTTGTATCTACATATGATTATCCTGGACTTTCGTAATCAATCTTTAATAATTTTGGTTGTTTATTACGGAGATCAGTATTCCTATAATCAAATTGTCTATACATAAACTTAGTAATTAATATAATCTTTCTTTGCATAGCTTCTTCTATTTTACATCCTTTGTTAAAGTCATATAATTTAATTATACTAGTACGCTATTCGACCAGCTTGACTCATATTTGAAACTTTTCTATTAATTGTGAAATCAGCTCTTTACCAGAGGCAGTAGTAAAAGTCAAAGAGCGGTCTTCTTTGTTGAATCCCATTTCCTTAGCTAACTGAGGATAGTTTATTTTGATCTTTAATCAGATATCGTACATCAAATTTAAACTTTTATGCCCCTCTTTAGTACTAAGGCTGCTTTTTTTAGCTTCAGACGAAAATTTTTCGTATACAGACCTATCTTGTATCAGCAGTGTTGTCTTGGGAATTGGATTATTGCTGCTCATACGATAGTTCTTATTGTAATTTTGTCTATCGATTTGTCTCGTATTAACATTTTTACCACCTCTGTAGTTATTTTTATCTTTCCTACTTTAGTATTGGTTATTTTGTAAAGTAGACTCTCTTCTACAAAAATCATTTTTATCGCATAGGCGATTTCCACTCTTCCTTCTTTTCTTGACTACTATGTCCTTGGAATGTTTTCGATATTCAATCATTCCTAGCAGAGCCATGATGGCTATATTTATTTTTTGGTTACATACATAACTTTATAAGTAATCGTCCTTTGAATCCTCTGGAAAAATATCATATCTCCCCAAACTCTTTACATATCCTTCTAACGTATATTTCTCAGAAGATTGGTTATAGAAAATTCCCGAATCGATGATCTTACTTATTGTATCAGCAATAATCTTTTATTCTCCTCTGAAAGCTGAAGTATTCTGCTTAGTATATTGAACTCATAGAAGAATTCATCGACTTTACCCCATTTATGCCTAAATTGAACCATAGTGTTTTTAACTCTTGTAAAATTCGTCCGCATTTAAATTCTTGTAACATCCTGTCTATCAATCTTTGTGGATTCATGTCGTCCTTTTGTTTAAACACTCGTCCATCTTGTACAACGTTTTCCCGGTCCCTTGTAAGTGGTACCTAATAAAGTACAAAATTACCGTGAGCCCAGTTTAGTAGTACTTCTGATGTCTACCATAGTAATTTTTAGATTATCAATAAATGATTCCACTTTCCCTGTTTCATCATTGAACATTGGGATTTCTCTTTAGTACTCTGTATTGTATGCATTCGATATTAAAAGGTTCTAGAGTCGATATCACAAGTGACAGAAGAGTTACAGATAAAATTAAATATAGTCGACAGGCATACTGGTAAATTCAAATATATTACTTTAGTACAAGAAGTATATGCCAAGAATTATTATTGTAGGTTCTAGATTCATGAATAGACTTTTTATTTTTAGGAAAAAGGATGTTCATTATCAGCAAACAAAAGTTTTTAAAATTTACAACGAAAAGGCCAGGATTACCATATTCTCTAGGAGAGTGTGAAGGTAAATGTATTTACATGGTACAGATTAGCAATAAAGAAATAGATGAGCAAAAGAAAGCAAAGACAATAGCACGCATAAAATAGTTCATAAATTAGGTTTTAGATAACAAAAGAATAAAAGATAAAATGTATGATTTGATAGTACAATTTTACCGGAATGAAGTATAGAATATATTGATGATTACTGATACTATTTAGTAGATTATGCTATATAGGCGGATTGGTTCATAATACAAAAAGGAAAAATTTAAATGAAAGCAAAATTAATAAAAATCCTACGGAAAGAGTTGAATAAAATAATAGTGAGAAAAAGGATTTTTTAGATATGATAAACCTAGAAGATCTAAAGCAGAAACAATTAAAAATGGTCCAGAGAATCTAATGTCTATCTTTGAAATATTTTATAAGTATTATGAAGACTTAACAGAAGTCTTCAATGAAAAAATCGATGAAACATTACCAGAATATAGACCATACAATTGTAAGATAGAGCTAGAGCCTGATACACCACTTTACAAAGGAGCTTTATATTCTAGGAGTGAAAGAGAAAAAATTATTAAAGAATATATAGAAGAAAATTTGGTTAAAGGGTTCATTGGAAGATCAGAATCTCCAGTTGGTTATTTTGTTTTTCGTACCCAAGAATTCAGGGGAATTACAACTATGCATTGATTATAAGAAGCTGAATCAATGAACGAAAAGGAATGCCTATCCTATTGTAAGAATTAACGCAGTTTTTGAAGCTATGAGCACCAGTGGTATTCTCCAAGTTTGATCAAAATTCTGTATATAACTTGGTACGAATTCGAGAAAGTGACTAGTATAAGAAAGTCTTCAACACCAAGTTTGGTCAATTTGAGTATTTAATAATACCTTTCGAACTAACAAATGCAACAGCAGTGATCCAAAGCTTCGTGAATGATATCTTTAGTGAATATTTCGGTCAATACTATCAAGTTTAACTTGACTATATCATGGTATATTCGAAAACATTTGAAAAACATGTATAGCATACCACGAAACTGTAAGCTAGGGGTTAGGGTTAATGCTTAAATAAAAACTTACGGTGCTTGGTTGAAATTTATAATGACGAAAGCTTAAATTATTATAGAATTCTGATATAAATATTCAATCCTCGCTTCTACCCAACAGTCATAATTCCTTGCCTTGTATAACTACCAGATTTATAATTCACCAAAGGAAGCGGACTTAGTGCACCAGCTAGGTGAAGTTAAGATAATTAACAGTTTTGACCACAACTAAGGAAACGTCAAGCATATATTGGAGATAGCTCAAATTTGATACATGGACAATATGTGCAAAATTAGATTCGATAACAATCCCAGATAAAAATTATTAAATAAAGAGTAGTTGAAAAAGCAAGAGAATTAAAACGCATTACTTTTTACAAACTAACCACAAGAAAGTATGGATCATTTATATGATAGGTATCAACAAGGAAAAGAAAAATTAATTGTTAGATATTAGTCGTTCATCATTCCCAAACATATATCCAGTGTTCCATTTTAGTGAATTAGAACCATATTATAAATTACCAAAAACATTACTGCTAGCTCCTACTTTTAATTTAACAATAATTCATATTCCAGGATCAAGAAAATAACGAAGTCAATACAGGTACTTAGTATCATATTTCAAAATAAATTAAAAACGATATAATAAATATGATATTTATCTTTATTATGATTTTTTTAAAAAGTACTTTAATAAATATTAAATAATATTAAATTATTGTTTTATTTAGATATAAATATGCATTATACATATTAATATTACAATATTTATAAGTTTTAAAATTATATTTTATAATTTTATTAAAATTCTTAAAATAAAAAATATAATAATTGCGTTAATAAAAATTACATATTTTTATCCAAATTAAGTAATTATTAATAAATTAATATTAGTTATATAAATAGCATATTTAATAAAAATATTTCATATTAATTATAAAACATATATATATATCATTGATAATAATTAAGCTAATTAATATAATATATAATAAATAAATAAGAAAATTAATAGCAGATATATTAAAATAAAATCGTATATTTATTTTTAAATTAACATTAAGAATTTGAAAATTTATCAAGATGTCTTTATTAATAATAAAAAAAATAATTAAATATTTATATAAAATTAGTTATAAATAATAATATTTATTTTTAAAATATTTATTTAAAATATATACTTTTTTTAAGAATTTATATCGAATTTTTTGAATAATAAGTATTAGAAATTTGGAAATTTAATGTTAAAATTCTATTAAATGGATATATTACGATTAAAAATTATTTGAATTACATATATTATTAACTAAAGATTTGAACTAATACGAATTTACATGTATTTATATGTTTATATTATAGCTTATAAATTTAATTACAAAATTCATTAATATATTTGACATATATTAAATATTATTCATTTAGTTATTTAATATGTTTATACAAAATTTGACACTTATTTCATATTTTTTCATATTCTGACATTCCTCATCAAATATAATTTTTTGAATAAAACTATTCAATTTGTCTGTAAATATATGTATTATTTCTTTAAACCAAATTTTCCTAATTCTGCACTTTTGTTGGTAAGAGGTAACTAAAGTGTCATTCTTTCTGAATAAGATAAAACCTTCTATATCTTTTCTTTTGTAGGTTTAGTACTAACCTTCAGATTGCTTATAATGTTGTAGTTGTACTATGTATGATGAAACTATTATATTTATTTTATTTGTAAAGGACATCGGAGAATTTATATTAAATAAATTTTTAAATTTTTTATAAAATTATTCATAATTTGTAATTTATAACACAAATATAATTTTAGTTTTAATTAGATTAAATACTATAATTTTTCTATTGTGATATGAGTTTTTTAAATTTATTTAACTAGTTAACAAATATTAGTAATTTAATTTTATATATAAATATTAGTAGTAAGAAATTAATTTCATTTAATATGGTAATTAAAATCTAATGGGAATTTAATGTGCAATATACATCCACCTTGTTAGTAATAACTTATATACGCAAATATATATAGGAATAAAGAAGGTATTATTATTTACAAATCCATTAGTGTATTTATTCTTTATTTTATTTTTATTTAAACATTTCATACTGGCTTTTTTGATAAGATATGTGTATATCCATAGGTTTCAAAATTTCAAAATTTCAATTTAGAGAACTTAAGATTATTATTTTTTTTGACATAACTTATGTTTGAATAAGTAAGTTGTTAGATCGTGTAAGGCTGAGTAACATAATTCGATAATTCACAAAATATTATATATTTAATTTATTACAATATTTATTAATATTTTTGACATGAATTAAATATGCTTCAATTATTTATTTATTATTTTTTTTACTAAATATGACACTTATTTCACATGTTTCATATATTATAACAATAAGGTAAATTAACAGTATTTAAATATTTATATAAATTTATATTTATTATTGTTATATAATAACTTATTACAAAAACTATTAATAATAAATAATTAGAAAATAATATACTAATCAATAATAAAAAAATAATAAAATGTTTATTATATTTATATTAAGTTTTCTTTAAATATTAATTACAATTAATTAAATAATAAATATTAATTTTTTAAATATTATAAATAATATTTAATAATAATTTGAATAAATAATATATATTTTCAAAATAATTTCTTATATAATATATAATCCAAAATATGTAAATTATTTTCTACTAAATTATATATATAGATAATTTACTATATTTATGTTTTTTATAACTTTAAATCTATTATAAATATTTATATTTTTTTTATTATTTTTTTAATTTCTCTTCTAAAATTAATATTACATTTTTATATAAATTTAATAAAACTTAAAATTATTTTTCAAAATTCGAAATTTTAAATAATTATATTAAGTTTTAATATCATTATTTATATATTTTTTGAAAAATTTAACAAATAATAAAACATACTTATATATAAATCATAGGTTTTATATATCAATAAACTTTATATTATTTTATTTTTTTAGTTATTTAAATATAAAATAAAAAAAAATAATATTAAAAATGATAAAAAAATATTAGTTTGAATTATTAAATTATTTTAATTTAAAAAATACTATAAATTGGGTTTTGAATTAATTATTCAATAACATTAAAATTATTTGATTAAAAAATATATTTATTATATATAATTCCACATATATTTTTTAAAAATATTATAATAAAAATTATTTATTTTTTGATTAATACAATTTTATAATTTATTTAAAATAAATTAATATTTTATTTTTATTAAAAATCTTTATGTTAATTTCATATTATTAAATTTAATAAATTTATATAGAAATATAAATAATTTGCATTTAATATTTCTTAATTTTTATTATTTGAAAATAGATTTATTAAAGTAGTATAATTAAAAAACTTTATTTAAGTAATAATTTAATTTATATTTAGTAATATAATTACAATGTACTTTAAATTTTACTTTATAAACTTTAATTTTAATTAAATTATTTTCAATATAATATAATAAATTTAAAAAATAATAAATATGTTTAACAATTTTTATTGTTCTTTTATTTTTAATACTTATTAAATCACTATTAAAGTTATTATTATAAGTAATATTTAAAAAATAAAATTTCTATCAAAATATATTTCAAACTTTTATAAAATGGACAATGATATTAAAGAAATAAAATACTATGTTGAAAAAAATGATTATAATAATTTAGAAGAAATTTTAGGGGTTTTATGATATCAAAAGAAAAATTGCAAAATAAAAATTTTGACATTTTATGTTACTCAATTCAATGTGGATGTAGCGATAAATTAATTAAACAAATTTATGAATGGTGCGATATAAATAATGTAGACTATTATTATTTAATAAATAATAAATTAATTTCACCATTACTCAATTCATTCATTTATAAAAATTATAAAATAATTGAATTTTTAATTGAAAAAGGAGCCAATATTAATAAAAAATATAATAATATGACGTTATTAAAATATTTAATTTCAAATGAATATTTATGTAAAGACGCTATTTCAATTTTAGTAAAAAATCAGTATGTTTTTAGTCGTAATGATTTTAATTTAATTTTTCAAAAAGACTTCGACTTATTTATATTTACATTTGATAAAATTACAGTATTTAATAAGAATATCGAGAATAACTATAATAATTATTATGATAATAATAATAATAATAATAAATTAAGAGAAAAAAAGAAAATTGTAAAAAAAAATGAAAAAAAAAGAGAAAAAGAAATAAATGAAAAAGGGATTAATGAAAAAGAAAAAAAAAATGAAAATGAAAATATATTCAAGCATGTTATCAGCATTTCTTTTATGTGGTATATTACTTACTTTCGAAAAAGGGATTTTACTAAAATTCTAAAGTTATTCAAATATGAAACATCGGAAGAACGTTCTAGTGGACTAGAATTTTTCGATTATCATTTTAAATATTTAGATAAAAATTATGAAAACGATATAAAACTTCAATTTTTATATGAAATTATACATAAGCATGTTGAAATTTCAATATTTCAAAATGAGAATAAAAAAGAATTTATAAATGAAAATTATATAAGAAATCAATTTAATAAAATTTTAATTAGGAAACATGAACTCTATAGCAAATATATTTCAAATAATGATTATAGTAGTATTAAAAAATTTAAAAAAAATAATAAGTTTTTCATAAAATATATGCAAAAACCTCCTAAATAATTATTAACAAAAAAAATCAATAAAACATAAAAATAAAAGAATAATAATCTTTTTTAAATAATATTTTTTAATAATTTTGTAAATATAATTATTTTTTTCTTTTTATTAATAATAAATTTATATTTAATACATTTTTAAATTTATTTATTTATTAATATTAAAATTTCATTCATCATGTATAATATAAATATGAATATATTGTAATAATATTATAAGTATTTAAATAAAAGAAATAAAAATATAAAAATAAAATTCTTATTTTTTTAAAATGTTTTGTTATATTTTTTAATATATTAATATCTTTAATAAATATTTTTTAATTATTTTTAGTATTAATATATTTTTATAATAGAAATAATTATAAATTTTATTGTAGCAATAATTATTTTAATATTTTAATAAATAATTAAATTTTTAATATTTTTATTATAATATCTATAAAATAATTATAATAAAAAAAATTTTTAATATTAAAAGTTTTATAAATGAAATGTTAATATATATATAAAATATCAATGGATATTTCATTAAATATATATTAATTAAATTTAAGTAAATTTTAAAATAGAAGTGAAAAAAATAAAAAAATTTTAGATTAATGTATAAATTTTTTAATAAAATTATTTATATTATTTTTTTTTTAATTTTTTATTATATCTAATTTTATATTTTTTTATAAACAAAATTTTAATAATAAAGTAGTAATAAATTTTATTATTAATAAATTTTTCAATAATAAAAAAATAATATAAAAATTTTATTTTAAATAAAATATATAATAAATAAAATAGAATAAAACTATCAATATATATTTTAAAATAATATCAAGTTGCGATGTAATTTTCATTAATTTAATATATCGAAAAACTATTAGTAATTATAATGTTTTTTATTAAATTATTTTATTTTTTTTTTTAATTTTTTATTTTTTACTAATTCCAATTTTTGTCTTATTATTCTGAATTTTTGAAAGCTATTTTTTTAATTATGATTTTTATTCAAATATATGGATTTTTGTTATAGATAATTGAATTTATTAATCATTCATTTAGTTCAAATAAAATTATTAATCATTTTTGGTAGTTTTTTTTTTTTGTTATCATTTATTAAGATTTAAGTTGAATTTAAATCTTTCAAAAATAAAAATTAAAATAAAGCTTATAATATTTTAATTATTATATATGTTGCTTTCTTTTTTAATTTTTATTGATTTTTTATTTTCCAGTATTGAATTTTTTTTATTACTTTATTAATATGACTTTATATATATATTTTTTAATTTTTTCTTTAGAAAATATTAATAATGACTATTTTTTTATTTACTTTATTGAATTTAGATCTTTAGTAATTTTCAATAAGTTATTTAATATAATGTTTCAATTTGTTTCGATAACATAAAATTGTGTAATATACTGAATAGTATCTTTATTTTAATAAGTAAGTTATTACAGAACAAAATTTAAAATTAAAAATAAAATTTTTTTTTTAAATTAAATAATATATATAATTGGAAAAAAATTTAAATTATTGCAGAATGGATAATTGAAATAAGAATAATGTTAATTAATATATTTAGAGTATATATTTTCGATGAATATAAAATTTTCATAAAATGATATTTTTAAATTTTAATTTATCTAAATTTTTTACTTTTTATCAACTAAATAATAAATTTACATTTACAAATAAAACTTTTGATATATATTTTATTTATTATTTTTTATATTTTTAAGACTTTTTTTTTTATTATATTTTATATAAAACCTTATATTTCTAATATATAATGTTAATTTTTATTTTATGTAAAATTTTTATAAAATATTATATAATGGAATTTTATTATAAATATGCTAAATATAAATGTGATAAGTAAATAAATATTTTAAAAAATGATTTTTTTTATCGAAATTTATTCTTTATTTTATAATTAAAATAATAAATTTATATTTAAAAATAAAATTATTGAAATATATATTGTTAAATATACGTTTTTATTTTTAAGATTTTTTTTTATTTTTATTTTATATATAACTAATATTTAAAATTTTTGAATTAATTTTTTGAATTTTCAAAATTAATTTATCTAAAAAAAAATAAAACTATAGAAAAATTTAATTATAAATATAAATTTTATTTATCATTTTTTAATACGTTTCATAATTTTTTTATATTTATTTATTATTTTTTTAATTATGTTTTATATTTATTTTTCTTTATTTTTATAACTCAAAAAAAATGAAATGTATTTTTTAATAGGTTGTCAAGTAACGTGAACACTATGTTATATGTATAATATATGTATAACAATCATAAATATTTTAATAAATTCTTAATATTTTTTAGTTAAATACAAATATGATGTAAATTAAATTCTGTTAAATCTTTAAATTAATTTATTGAAATTTCAAAATTAATTTTACTAAAATAAAATAAAACTAACAAAAAATCCAAATAATAAGAATATAATTTATATTTTATTTATTTATTATGGTTTATATTTATTTTTCTTTATTTTTATAACTCAAAAAAAATGAAATGTATTTTTTAATAGGTTGTCAAGTAACGTGAACACTATGTTATATGTATAATATATGTATAACAATCATAAATGTTTTAATAAATTCTTAATATTTTTTAGTTAAATACAAATATGATGTAAATTAAATTCTGTTAAATCTTTAAATTAATTTATTGAAATTTCAAAATTAATTTTACTAAAATAAAATAAAACTAACAAAAAATCCAAATAATAAGAATATAATTTATATTTTATTTATTTATTATGGTTTATATTTATTTTTCTTTATTTTTATAACTCAAAAAAAATGAAATGTATTTTTTAATAGGTTGTCAAGTAACGTGAACACTATGTTATATGTATAATATATGTATAACAATCATAAATATTTTAATAAATTCTTAATATTTTTTAGTTAAATACAAATATGATGTAAATTAAATTCTGTTAAATCTTTAAATTAATTTATTGAAATTTCAAAATTAATTTTACTAAAATAAAATAAAACTAACAAAAAATCCAAATAATAAGAATATAATTTATATTTTATTTATTTATTATGGTTTATATTTATTTTTCTTTATTTTTATAACTCAAAAAAAATGAAATGTATTTTTTAATAGGTTGTCAAGTAACGTGAACACTATGTTATATGTATAATATATGTATAACAATCATAAATATTTTAATAAATTCTTAATATTTTTTAGTTAAATACAAATATGATGTAAATTAAATTCTGTTAAATCTTTAAATTAATTTATTGAAATTTCAAGATTAATTTTACTAAAATAAAACAAAACTATCAAAAAATCCAAATAATAAGAATATAATTTATATTTTATTTATTTATTATGGTTTATATTTATTTTTCTTTATTTTTTTATTTCAAAAAAAATGAAATGTATTTTTTAATAGGTTGTCAAGTAACGTGAACACTATGTTATATGTATAATATATGTATAACAATCATAAATAATTTAATTAATAAATTCTTAATATTTTTAAGTTAAATACAAATATGATGTAAATTAAATTCTGTTAAATCTTTGAATTAATTTATTGAAATTTCAAAATTAATTTTACTAAAATAAAATAAAACTAACAAAAAATCCAAATAATAAGAATATAATTTATATTTTATTTATTTATTATGGTTTATATTTATTTTTCTTTATTTTTATAACTCAAAAAAAATGAAATGTATTTTTTAATAGGTTGTCAAGTAACGTGAACACTATGTTATATGTATAATATATGTATAACAATCATAAATGTTTTAATAAATTCTTAATATTTTTTAGTTAAATACAAATATGATGTAAATTAAATTCTGTTAAATCTTTAAATTAATTTATTGAAATTTCAAAATTAATTTTACTAAAATAAAATAAAACTAACAAAAAATCCAAATAATAAGAATATAATTTATATTTTATTTATTTATTATGGTTTATATTTATTTTTCTTTATTTTTATAACTCAAAAAAAATGAAATGTATTTTTTAATAGGTTGTCAAGTAACGTGAACACTATGTTATATGTATAATATATGTATAACAATCATAAATATTTTAATAAATTCTTAATATTTTTTAGTTAAATACAAATATGATGTAAATTAAATTCTGTTAAATCTTTAAATTAATTTATTGAAATTTCAAAATTAATTTTACTAAAATAAAATAAAACTAACAAAAAATCCAAATAATAAGAATATAATTTATATTTTATTTATTTATTATGGTTTATATTTATTTTTCTTTATTTTTATAACTCAAAAAAAATGAAATGTATTTTTTAATAGGTTGTCAAGTAACGTGAACACTATGTTATATGTATAATATATGTATAACAATCATAAATATTTTAATAAATTCTTAATATTTTTTAGTTAAATACAAATATGATGTAAATTAAATTCTGTTAAATCTTTAAATTAATTTATTGAAATTTCAAGATTAATTTTACTAAAATAAAACAAAACTATCAAAAAATCCAAATAATAAGAATATAATTTATATTTTATTTATTTATTATGGTTTATATTTATTTTTCTTTATTTTTTTATTTCAAAAAAAATGAAATGTATTTTTTAATAGGTTGTCAAGTAACGTGAACACTATGTTATATGTATAATATATGTATAACAATCATAAATAATTTAATTAATAAATTCTTAATATTTTTAAGTTAAATACAAATATGATGTAAATTAAATTCTGTTAAATCTTTGAATTAATTTATTGAAATTTCAAAATTAATTTTACTAAAATAAAATAAAACTAACAAAAAATCCAAATAATAAGAATATAATTTATATTTTATTTATTTATTATGGTTTATATTTATTTTTCTTTATTTTTATAACTCAAAAAAAATGAAATGTATTTTTTAATAGGTTGTCAAGTAACGTGAACACTATGTTATATGTATAATATATGTATAACAATCATAAATGTTTTAATAAATTCTTAATATTTTTTAGTTAAATACAAATATGATGTAAATTAAATTCTGTTAAATCTTTAAATTAATTTATTGAAATTTCAAAATTAATTTTACTAAAATAAAATAAAACTAACAAAAAATCCAAATAATAAGAATATAATTTATATTTTATTTATTTATTATGGTTTATATTTATTTTTCTTTATTTTTATAACTCAAAAAAAATGAAATGTATTTTTTAATAGGTTGTCAAGTAACGTGAACACTATGTTATATGTATAATATATGTATAACAATCATAAATAATTTAATTAATAAATTCTTAATATTTTTAAGTTAAATACAAATATGATGTAAATTAAATTCTGTTAAATCTTTGAATTAATTTATTGAAATTTCAAAATTAATTTTACTAAAATAAAATAAAACTAACAAAAAATCCAAATAATAAGAATATAATTTATATTTTATTTATTTATTATGGTTTATATTTATTTTTCTTTATTTTTATAACTCAAAAAAAATGAAATGTATTTTTTAATAGGTTGTCAAGTAACGTGAACACTATGTTATATGTATAATATATGTATAACAATCATAAATGTTTTAATAAATTCTTAATATTTTTTAGTTAAATACAAATATGATGTAAATTAAATTCTGTTAAATCTTTAAATTAATTTATTGAAATTTCAAAATTAATTTTACTAAAATAAAATAAAACTAACAAAAAATCCAAATAATAAGAATATAATTTATATTTTATTTATTTATTATGGTTTATATTTATTTTTCTTTATTTTTATAACTCAAAAAAAATGAAATGTATTTTTTAATAGGTTGTCAAGTAACGTGAACACTATGTTATATGTATAATATATGTATAACAATCATAAATATTTTAATAAATTCTTAATATTTTTAAGTTAAATACAAATATGATGTAAATTAAATTCTGTTAAATCTTTGAATTAATTTATTGAAATTTCAAGATTAATTTTACTAAAACAAAACAAATCTATCAAAAAATCCAAATAATAAGAATATAATTTATATTTTATTTATTTATTATGGTTTATATTTATTTTTCTTTATTTTTTTATTTCAAAAAAAATGAAATGTATTTTTTAATAGGTTGTCAAGTAACGTGAACACTATGTTATATGTATAATATATGTATAACAATCATAAATATTTTAATAAATTCTTAATATTTTTTAGTTAAATACAAAATAGATTAAAAAAAAATAAATTACAATTAATTTACTGAAATTTCAAAATTAATTTAAAAACAAAACAAAAAATTACTTTATAATTTTTATAAAATATACTATATATAAAAATAATTAAAAAAAAATATTTAAATAAAATAAAAAAATATTTTAATAAAATCCGAATATTAAAAATAATTTTTAAAAATTAATAAAAATATATATTTCTTTTATATATTTTTTTTAATTTTTATTTATAAAAAATCTATTTTAATTAAAACGAATTTTTTAATTATTTTATGTAAAATATAAATTTTAATTTTTTTTATTTTATTTAATATTTATGTGGATAAAAATAATAAAAAAGCTACATGTTTCAATATAAAATTATTATAATAAACATAAAAATAAAAAAATTACGTTAAATATATAAAATTTTCAATAAAAAATAAAGTTAATACATATATAGAAAAATAAATTTAATACAAATTTATTATTACTTATAAATAATTAGAAAATATTATAATTTAATAATTATTTGATTGATCATAAGAATTTTAAATTAAAAAATACTTTCGAAAAATATCAAATACATATGATGAAAAATTATGTTAATTTATTAAATTCAAAATTTCACTTTTGCTTGAATATAAACAATAAAGAATATAATTATTTTTTTTTCGAAAATTCTACTAATTTTAAAGTATTATTATTATTTAATAGTTCAACTATTTTTAATTTTTTATTTTTTATAATGATTTTATTTTCTTCAATTGCATACTATTCAATAAATGGTAATGTAGTTTCATTCTTTATAATGAAATTAAAAAAATCATAAAATGATTTTTTTTTAAAATTTCTATCAAAATAATTTAAATAAAAAAGAATAAAATCCTTAAATGACCTTGTTTTTTCTGTACCATAATATTGATAAAGATATTCTACTATCCTGTAATCTTTCCTTTCTAAATATTTCAAATATAATTCCATTGGTATTTCAATTTTATTTATTTCATTATTAACCTTATAATTAAATTTTCTTTTTGAAATATCTGCTTTAATTTTATATAAATTTAGTAGATATTTTATAAAATTTATATCAAAAACAAAGTTTTCTAAGCACTTTTTATATTATACTCAATAAATGTTATCAATTAGAACAATTAAATAAAAATGAAAATTTTTTCTCAGATTGTTATTTATATTTTTCAAGAAGTGAATCAATTTAAATTTTCCTAGAAAGAAGAGATCCATATCTTTGTATATTGACATTCATTCTCTTTAATGTATTCCTCACTTTATCCTGGTAATTATTTATAATTTTAATAATCTTAAAATTTTAAATTTTTTTTATTTTTTTCTTATTTTTCATTCAACTTAATTATTTCCTTATTTATATATCTTTTTTTTTTGATTTTTTTTTTTATTAATTATTTAATTAAATTTATTTTTATACTCAACTAATAATTTATATATAATTACTAAATTTTAATAATTCGTATCCATTTTTTTTTTTTTAATTAGTTATAATATAAATAAAATGCTTTCTTTCGTATTTACAAGTCAATGACTTTTTTGTACAAAAAATAAAACATGGATATCTAGAAGAGTTTAATTTTTTATAAATAATAAAAATTTAAATAGAAACAAGAAAAGTGTAAAATATAAAATTAATAATAATCCTAACAAGTTATTTTAATGATAATTATAAAAATGTTTATCCTTAAAAACTACTTTTATAAAATTAAAACTTGAAAATTAATATATTTTAATAAAATTTTAATATAATTATTAAACTAGTATAGAGAAATTTAATAATTTCTTGATTTCTAATTTTCTTTATCGTCAATTTCATCCATCAACTCTGCTTTTTTGATATAAGATTAAAAATTACTAATAAAAAATTTTATTTATTAATAATTAGTATCATAATCTATTGAAAAAATGATATTTTCAACTGATTTATCATGATCATTAATTGATGGTAGTTCATTATAAAAAAAAAAAGAAATGGTGAGATATTAAAAAATTATATTGGAAACATTAAATATATAAATTGATATCTCTTTTTAACCTTGGTCTAGAGTATAAATTAAATTATATATATATTTATATATATATAAAAATATAATATTTAATTTTTTCTAAATTTTTATTTCTTTATTTTGTAAATTATATATTTATACATTTAATTAATTAATATATTTATATTTTTTTTTTTATTTCTATATTTTAGAATTCAAATATAATCAATGAATTTAGAGAAATTTTTTTTTAAGAATTGATTAATAATATATTGTGATATATTTTATTTTAATTAACATCTAATAATAAAATTTTTATAAAAATATAATTTTAAAGCATAAAACCTTTTAAAAAAAAGAGCAAAATATAAAATTAAAATTTTTACACTTCTTTTTTTTTTTTTTTATTTCATTAATAATCAAGATATATTGAATTTTTTTTTACTTTCAATTTTTTATTTATTTAATAATCACCATTTGTAAATTTGTATAATTTATCAATTAATTATAGATAAATAAAGATAAATTAATTAATAAATGAAAAATAATTATTTCAATTCTTAATATCAAACAAATAATTAAAAAAAAAATTAATTTTCATTATTTATATTTTAATAACATTAATCTATCTATTTTTAATAGTATTATTTTATATGTCATTTATTATTATTTCTACTCACAAACGGTTTTTACTGAATTTGATAGCAATGATTTAAAGTAAGTATTTCTCTTCATATTATATATACAAATTATTCTTAATATCATAGGTAATATAGATAAGATACTGTACTCACTGTAAGCCTAAGAGGAGTTGAATAATTACTATTATTAAATATATTTTCGAAGAAATTCTTATTATATGGATACATAGTTATGTAGATAAATACTACATAAAGCAATTTTTCTAACTAATATAAAATTACCAAGTGAACTAATACAAATCTCATTGGGTTAGGTTATACTGGCCTCACTTCAAAAGGAAGTTAGGAAACTAGTGAATCATTCAAAAAAAAAAAAAAAAAAAAAAAAGCAGAACTAGAAAATTCTCAGCAATAATTCGCACGTCAGAGAGCCATTTGCTTTAATACTCAGTAGGACCGTCCAGTAGGGACAATATTCACCAATGGGAAATCATACCTTAATATTATAAAAGGTGGTACTAATTTGAATTTAAAAAAAAAATATTTCTATATCCTATTTAAGGTACAAAAGTATTCTTTTTTACACTTTTATTTTAGTATGTTATTAAATTTATAAATACTGTTGATTATCAATAAATAAAGTAAATATTTTATAAATAATATTTTTCAAGGATTATTCCTTTCTATCACTATTCCTTGTAAAATTTAAATTAGTATTGAATTAAATTTATAATCTTTAAATTGTTAGCATGGTGGAGTATAGCATTATTAAAAATATTTATAAAATATTGTTTAGGAATTTCATATATTCATCTACTAAATTACTTTTATATTTAACCTTATGCTGTTTAATCTTATTTTACATTATAAATTCTCTTACCTAATGAAATCTGATATCTATAGACTTTGCTTTTTAATTGATTGATTTTTACCGTTGTATGTAAATGTTTTTAATCAATATTACATTCATATAAGTAATGGTCTAGTCTAATTCTTTTTATATATATTTAAATACCAGAGACAATATTTAGGTAACGGATCTAAAAATTGGTAGACTCGGGGTAGATTCTTCGATATTTAAAATCAAGCAGGGGGGAGACGGGGATTACCCAGCTTTGATTATAAATTACAATAAAAAAATTTTCTTTTTAATAAAATTTATTTATTATTTATTAATATTTAAAATTTACTTCAAAGGTTACATATTTATTTTTTTAAGAATTTTTATAATATTTATATTTTTTTCTAAAATTAAGGTATAATTATTTGTTTATAATTTAAATAATTTTTATAGAATTATTGAATTAATTTTATATTAATAATTCATTTTTGTTTTAATTTTTATAAATATAATAATATAATATTTAAATATAATTTAATAAGAAATAATTATAAAATAAATATATAAAAAATAGTTTTTACTATTTTCTTTGATATTTTTAAATAAATAAAATGTTTTTAACGATTAATATAATAAATTTAATAATCTTTAATTATTTTAAATAATACAGGTAACTATTTAATAACTATAATTATATCCATTTATTATTATAATAATCTATTTATTTATTCACTTAATTTTAACAAATAATTTAGACATTTAAAATTAATTCTGTTTTAATAATTTTTGTAAAAGATTGATTTTATTTTTATTAATTCGTTATTTTATTTAATTACCAATTATAATTAAACAAATTATTTCTAACTATTTTTTATTATTTTTTAATTAATTTATTCTTTTTATTTCTTCTATTGTTTTAAAATTTAGACAATCGGTATTTTAAGGTTTTCCCGATTCTACGAATTGGTTTTACTTAAAATATTCGATGATTAATATGTATAGATTATTAGTCAAATTCTTGTTTAAGTTTTTCTTCTAATCTTTTCCTAAACGATTGATTTTTTAAGATTAGAAACAAATTTATTAAAATTCAAATTTTACAAAAAAACATAAATAATCGACTCATGAATTCTCTTTGAAATCAATTTTTCTTAGGTTGCTCTAGCCTCGCTTCTATGGAGTTAGGTACCGAAAAGGCATTCCAATAAATAAAATTTTAAAATGTGCTATTTATTATTTTATTTAATATATATAAATATATAAATAAATAATAAAGTACTTTTTTTTTAATTTTTAATTTAATTTTAACAAAAACAATCAAATATTTTTTCACATTTAATTTTTTATAATTTACTTTCCCCATTAATATATTAAATTTCATTATATTTATTTAAATAATGGATATTCGAACAAAAGAACTTTAAAAGTTTACTTATTGTGTCGTTAATAGTAGCATAAAATGAAATATAATTCTAAAGTTATTACTTTGTTTTCAGTATGGAAAAAAGTTATCCTCAAAATGAAACTAATTTCATTTTAGATAAAGAATACAAGTCCATTAAAGAATTAATTAGAAGAAATACCTTTAGTTTATATGAGGTATGTGAGAATGGTATGAAACTATATTAAAAATGTTCATTGGGAATATGAAGTTCAATCACATAAATAAGCTTTAGATTCGCATATTACATAGGCCATGACATTACTATGAAATATTTAATATAACATGGAGAAGATATTCAAGAGTAATTGAAAAAGTTTTATATTGGGAATATGAAAATGGACATGAAACTATTGTTAACTAGTTATTATTAGAAAACATGGAGCAGATGTTCAAGAAAATACATTTAAATTTTTGAATGTGCATTTGAAAATAGATAATAAATAATATTTACTATTTAAATTTATGAGATTATTAAACTTTTTCAATAATTATCTTCCTGGTAATGGTAATCAATAAAAGTTTTATTAAATATATACAAGATTAATTAAAAATTGAAAATTAATAGTAATTCGTCAACTTTTAACCATCTAATTTATAATAAATAAAGTTATATTATTAAAATATATAAATATCATTATAAAAATATAGTTTAAAAAAAAAATTTTTTTTAATTATTTTTACAATTTTTAAGGTTTTTAAAATCTCCAATCCTGTTTGGAAAGGCTTTTTTTTATTATTACCTACATCTATGTTAAATAATATAAATAATATAAAATATTTTAATATAAAAAAAAATTTAATAATAATAAATACCAAATAATATTTAATTAATAATATATAATAATTATTTACTTTTAATTAATAAATTAATTTTAATTTATTAATTTATTAATTTATTAGATATAACAATATTTACAATATCTCAAGCTTGGTAAGATTAGATATTCTTTTTGGAAAATTATAAAATCAAAACCATTAAAAGTACTGTCATATTTACAATATTATAACACAATATTAATAATATATTTTATATTCAATTTATTAATATTTAATATTTTAATTTTAAATATTATATATTACATAGATTATTATTAAACTAAAATTTACATTTCTTTTAAATTTTCTGCTTTACCAATACTTGTTAGGAAAATTTCATCTTTTGTTTCTATTGTGCTATAAAAAACAATAATAATATTCATTATTATTCACAATAGTACTTTTTACCAAATTATTAAATAAATTTTTATAAAAAAAAAAAAAATTAATATAGTATTTATAAAAATATACTATCTATTTAAATATTTACAGTGAAGTAAGGTTTAATAAATGTCTAATGGAATCAAAATTAACATTTTCTTTGAAACATCCATGCATTTCTCTTTAATATTAATAATTTAATATATAATAAAATTATTAATAGAAAGGTATTTATTAATCAAATAATGAAATGCGATAAACATTCCCATCATATAAATTGACATAAAGTGGAACTTACAATTTTGTCAAATTACGTTATTTATTTCCATTTTAATTAATAATTTTTTGTGGTATTGATAATCTATTATTAATACTTTTAAAAATCCTTTTAAAAAAAAAAAAAATAAATAATATATATATTTTTTAGATTTTATATATAATATTTTTAGTTAGTATTTTAATACAACTATAATGATTAAAAAAAATTAATTATGTATTAATAATAATAAATATTTAAACAAAATTAATGTTTGAATTTATCAATTCAATCATTTATATTATATTTTTTTTAAGATGTTAATATTATATTATTTTTTTCAATAATTACAATTTGGTAATTTTTCATTTTTCATTTCGCATTTTGAAATCAATTCATTGTATTTAATAATACTATTTTTTTAAAAAATAGCTAAAAATTTTACATTCACCAGTAAATTCACAGAAAGTAAACGAAAAGAATAGGGTGAAATAAATAAGATTAAATAAAAATTTGATATTCATTTTTGAATAACTAATATAACTAATGATTAAAATATTATCTTAAATAAAAAGAAAACATTATTACTGTAATTAAACTTAAAATAAATAATACAAAATAAAAAAAAAAAAAAAAAAAAAAAAAGTATCAAAATTTAAATGTCATTAAACCAAATTAAAAATTAAATTATAAAATGATTAATTAAATTTTGGTACTTTTCTTTAAAATAATAATTAAAGTTTAATTGTCATTAAAATCAAATTAAAAATTAAATTATATAATGATGAATTATACTTTAATTATTATTTTATTTTATTACAACTTTAAATTCCAAAATTTTATTTTATTTTATTTTTTTTTTTTTTTTTTTTTAATTTTAATTTTTAATTTTTTTGAGGGATACATTTTACAATGAGGAATATCACATTTAATGTTGCGATGTTTATTTATTTGAATTTTTAAATGTGGCTTGTTAAAATATTTATTTATAATAAAAAATAAATAAATAAATGACATAAATAAAACAAATAATAAAAAAGGTTATATATTAAAGCAAAAAAAAAAAAAATTATCTTTTTTTTTTTTTAGTTGAACAATATATTTATAATAAATGTGTTAAAGATAAAATAAAGATAAATAACATTTACTTTTGTGATGCATGTTCCAATATCGGATGAAGTTTCTATTTTGGGATATCATGAGACCACCCGCGATATTCATGAGGCTTTCCCTCAAATGCTTATTTCACCCAAACCCTGATATTAAGCTTTGAATTGAAGCATAGATATTTGATGATTGTAAAATATCCAATGGCCAATGATTAACACCCACTAGGGAGGAGTTAATGATTACGTTCTGATGCTCGTGGTCAATAGAGATATAGGTAGGAACGTTAGTAATGCATTTCCGGTGCAGTGTGTAACGACGATTACGAGCGACGAAGCTGTTACAGTATGACAATTAAAGAGTTGCATTTCCCCAGGTTGCATTTCGACAAATGGAGTATTGATATAGATAAATGAATAAATAAATAAATATTAATTCCAAATAATTTTTTTAAAATTGTTTTTATTCGATATTAATAATATTTAATTTTATTTATTGATTTATTTATTTAATAATTTTCAATTTTTTAATACGCCACATGCTTTCAAAAAAATTGGCGAAATGCAATTTGGCGAAATGCCCCACACCCTATCTCAATGGGGAGAGCGCGTTTCGTAACCGCACGTGAATAGATATAAGCCACATGTTTTTTGAGATGGCGTATTATATTTAAATTATTTTATATAAATAATTAATTAAATAATAATTAAATAAATATTTTATTTTATAATAATTTCATAATTTAATATATAAATATTTGATAATAAAAAATAAAAAAATAAAAAAAAAAAAAAATAAAAAAAATAAAAAAATAAAAAAAATAAAAAAATAAAATACAAAAAAAATAAAATAAAATATTTTCATATTTATTTATATTTATAACTGTAGTTTTTTATTCTATAAATAAATAAAAAATAAAAAATAATAAATAAATAAATAAATATTTTATTTTATAATAAAAAAATAAAATTAAAAAAAGAAAAGATAAATATTTTTTTACTAATTTTCTTGAAATTAAATAAACTATTTTCATATTTATTTATAACTGTAATTTTTAAAAAAAAATAAAAAATAAAAAATAAAAATAAATAAATAATAATTAAATAAATATTTTGTTTTATAATAATTTCATAATTTAATATATATATATTTAATAATAAAAAGTAAAAAAAATAAAAAAATAAAAATAAAAATAAAAAAAAATAAATAAAAATAAAAAAAAATAAATAAAAAAATAAAATAAAAAGTAAAAAATAAAATAAAAAATAAAAAAATAAAATAAAAAATAAAATAAAATTAAAAAAAAATAAAATAAAATATTTTCATATTTATTTATATTTATAACTGTAATTTTTTATTATATAAATAAATAATAATTAAATAAATATTTTATTTTATAATGAAAAAATAAAATAAAAAAAAAAAGATAAATATTTTTTAGTAATTTTCTTGAAATAAAATAAAATATTTTCATATTTATTTATATTTATAACTGTAATTTTTAAAAAAATTGAAAATACATATTAAATAAAAAATAAAAAATAAATATTTCATATTTATTAATATTTATATTAAAAATTTTGATGGAGGAAATCTAAAAATTGATATAAGTGAAACAAATCGAGGAAAAGAGCAAATAATTATAGATCGAAAATTTAAATATAATTTTTCAAAATTAAAAAAAGATAATACAAAAATATATAGATGTACAATATATAAAACATTAAATAAATGTAAATCTTTTATTATTATGAATGATAATAAAGAGGTTTGAATCTTCCCATAATCATCCTGGTAATGAAATTAATGCATCCAAATCATTAATAAAACATAAAATTAAAGATGAAATAAAAAAAAGTTTAATTCTTTCTGATATAAAATTGAAACGTATATTTGATAAAATTTCTCAAGAAATAGGATATATATGCCCTGAATATAAAACAATTAAAACCCAAATAACAAGATATAAAAATAAACAATTATTTCCTAATGTAAAAACATTTGATGAAGTTCCTAATGAATCTGAATATTATAAAACAATAAGAGGTGAATACTTTATGATATTCAAAAATTCTAATATAATAATTTTTCAATCCCCATTCCAAGCAAAATTATTTATGGAGAATAAACATATATTTGCTGATGGTACATTTTTAATAGCTCCATCTAATAGTTATCAAGTATTCATTACCAGAACTTACGTTACAGAATTAAATTGTTTTTACACTACTTCCATGTCAATATTAAAAAACAAAGAACAAACAACTTATGAAATATTATTTAATTAAATAAAAAAAAAAATATAATTAAATATAATGCAAATATTAATTTCTTAGAAAAAATTTTTCATTGTGATTTTGAAAAAGGAATATCTAATGCAGTGGAAAATATTTTTCCCAATATAAATGTTAAATATTGTTTTTGGCATTATAAAAGATTATTAATGACCAAAAAAAAAATAAATTATGTTACAAGGAAGTGAAAGATCATAATATTTTAAATACTTATTATAAAGCGATTTCTAATTTATGTTTTATTAATATTGAATACATACCTGATATTTTTAATAAAATTAAAAATACATGCAAGAGATATGAATCTACCTGTTCCCAATTTTTGAATTTTTTAGATTATTTTGAGAAAACATTTCTAAATATCCATAATATAAAATATTGTAATTATTACAATAATATAGACCACATAACAAATAATGCTTCAGAATCATATAACAGTTATTTAAAAAATTTATTTGTAAAAAAGCCTTCATTTTATAAATTAATATATACAATACAATTTGAATAATCCAAATCTTACTATGATTACCAAATGAGAATTAAAGGAATTTGGAGAAAAAAGAGTAGAATATCAGAAAGGGTCGATGACATTAAAATTTTAGTTGAATATTATAAAAATATTAAAGCCGAATTAAAAAATGTTGAATGTAGTAAAAATGATATCATCGAAAATTGGTTTAATTGTTTAATTAGATTGAATAATGAAATCATTAATTTTAATAAAACAAAATAAAAATAATTATTAAAATCCTTTAAAAATCATAATTACAATTAATTGATAATTAAATTTTTTTTTTTTTATAAGAAATTCAATATTTAAATTTATTTAATATTTATTGATAGGGTTATTTAAAAATATTAAAAAAAAAAATTTTTTTATAAATTTATTTTAAATATTTTTTACTTTATTAAATAAAATTAAAGATGTCTTTATTATTATATATTAGTATTATAAAATATTAAAAATATGAATGCATTGCATTTCGCATTATTTTTTTTTTATATTGTAGTGAATTAATAAATAAATAAAAAATTTTTATAAAATAAACCAATTATTAAATTAATATATTTTTTAAAAATATATTTAATGTATATTTCGTATTTTTAATAAATATTCAAATATACATTTTAAATATATATAATGATATTTATGTATTATAATACTTATAAAAGAAAATAATTAATATTTTAAATTATTTCTATCAGGCTTTCTAAAAAAACTTTACTATTTGTAAAAATAGTAAAGCTCTTTTTGTTAGTTTATTAGATTTATATAATATAAATATCTAAAATAATTTATTTATTATTTAATAGAAATTTATGTTTAAAAATGTTATTTTTAATATTAGTATTACTAAAAAAAAGTTTTAATTTAATATTTATAATTAAATTTCCAAATAATCTTTCCATATCAAGTTAAATATAATGCTCCTGAGTAAAAAAGACTTTTGTATTATATAAAATTTATTTAAAATATTAGATAAAAAAATATTAAAAAGGAAATAAGAATTTTAAAAAGAATATTTAAAAATAAAATGAAAAAAAATATAGAATGTAATAATATAGAAGTACAATTATATAAAATAAAATAAAATAAAATAAAATAAATAGTGGAAATATAAATATGAAGTACAAATTAAAATAAAATAAATAGTTGAAATATAAATATGAAGTACAAATTGAATAAAATAAAATAAAATAAAATTAAATAATTATTGAATGTAATAATATAAAAGTACTACAAGTATATAAAATTAAATAAAATAAATAGTTGAAATATAAATATGAAGTACAGATTGAATAAAATAAAATAAAATAAAATAAAATAAAATAAAATAAAATAAAATAAAATAAAATAAAATAAAATAAAATAAAATAAAATAAAATAAAATAAAATAAAATAAAATAAAATAAAATAAAATAAAATAAAATAAAATAAAATAAAATAAAATAAAATAAAATAAAATAAAATAAAATAAAATAAAATAAAATAAAATAAAATAAAATAAAATAAAATAAAATAAAATAAAATAAAATAAAATAAAATAAAATAAAATAAAATAAAATAAAATAAAATAAAATAAAATAAAATAAAATAAAATAAAATAAAATAAAATAAAATAAAATAAAATAAAATAAAATAAATAGTAGTATATGAATATAAATATGAATATAAAGTACAGATTGAATAAAATAAAATAAAATAAAATAAAAAAAAATAAATAGTAGAAACATAAATATAAGTATAGATAGAATAAAATAAAATAAAATAAAATAAAATAAAATAAAATAAAATAAAATAAAATAAATTAGAGTATATGAATATAAATATGAATATAAAGTACAGATTGAATAAAATAAAATAAAATAAAATAAATAGTAGAAACATAAATATAAGTACAGATTGAATAAAATAAAATAAATTAAAATAAAATAAAATAAAATAAAATAAAATAAAATAAATAGTAAAATATTAAATATTAAGTACAGATTGAATAAAATAAAATAAATAGTAGAATATTAAATATTAAGTACAGATTGAATAAAATAAAATAAATAGTATAATATTAAATATTAAGTACAGATTGAATAAAGTAAAATAAAATAAAATAAAATAAAATAAAATAAAATAAAATAAAATAAAATAAAATAAAATAAAATTAAATAAAATAAAATAAAATAAAATAAAATAAAATAAAATAAAATAAAATAAATAGTAGTATATGAATATAAATATGAATATAAAGTACAGATTGAATAAAATAAAATAAAATAAAATAAAAAAAAATAAATAGTAGAAACATAAATATAAGTATAGATAGAATAAAATAAAATAAATTAAAATAAAATAAAATAAAATAAAATAAATTAGAGTATATGAATATAAATATGAATATAAAGTACAGATTGAATAAAATAAAATAAAATAAAATAAATAGTAGAAACATAAATATAAGTACAGATTGAATAAAATAAAATAAATTAAAATAAAATAAAATAAAATAAAATATGTAGTTGAAATATAAATATGAAGTACAGAATGAATAAAATAAAATATGTAGTTGAAATATAAATATGAAGTACAGAATGAATAAAATAAAATATGTAGTTGAAATATAAATATGAAGTACAGAATGAATAAAATAAAATATGTAGTTGAAATATAAATATGAAATACAGAATGAATAAAATAAAATATATAGAAGAAATATAAATAAATGATATAGCATATTCATATATATTAACATGAATTTTATTATAATTTTTACAGTATTTTAAATTAATGTAAATTATTATATTTCCATATAATAAACAAACTTTATAATTAAAAAATAGTATAAAAAAAAAAATATTATTAAATATTATTATTAAATAAATAAATGAATAAATTAATAAATAAATAAAAATTTTCAGAATATGGCGAATGTAAATCATCATTTTTTTTGAAATATATCACATTTTAAATATTTTTAATAATTATTTTTTCAAAGAAATTATATGTGCCATTTTATTTTAATTTTTTAAATATTTTTTTCATAAATAAAATTTTATAAAAAATAATATAAGCCACATTCCAAAATGAAATTTTATGTAAAAAGTTTTAAAGCTACATTCCGAAACGCACCACCCTCTATGCCAATAACTTCATCACCTTACAGTTAATTAATAACTGTATAGCCATAATGGGAGATGGGTACCCATGATGTGACCAGTCTATGCTTTTAAAAACTATATTAATAAACATTTAATTTTTTTTTATACTTTTTTTTTTTTTTTTTTTTTTAAAATAAAAAAAAATAAAAAAAAAAAAAAAAATAAATAATTAGTATGAAAAGTAGCACTAGTAATAGAACTAGTTATTTAAAACCAAAAACAAAAAAAAAAACAAAAAAAAAAACAAAAAAAATAAAATAAAATTAAAGGATATTTTTAAAATTAATATAATTAAATGTTTTTTTTTATGATAATTAATAATTTTTTTTTTTTTATATATATCAATGGTTTTTACTCATTATAACCAATATAAAAGGTATTCTTTGAAAATAAAAGATTACTTTCATTAATATTAAATAAAATATTTTTAAAATTTGATATATCTATAAAAATATACAAAAAATCATTTAAAAATGATAATTCTTTATTAATATATAAAGTAATAAATATATAACTTTTTATTTATTTATGAAATAAATGGAAAGTGTGCATTTCGCAATATGTTGCTTTTAAATAAAATAATAAATAAACAAATAAATAAATAATAAATAATATAGATAAATAAAAAATATTAAATAAAAAATAGTTAATAAAAAAATAATAAATAAAAAAATAATATATAAATAATAATAATAATTAATAAATAATTATAATGAAAAAATATATAGAAATAAAAAAAAAAAAAATTTTTATTTCTATATTTATTTATTTATTTATTTATTTATGTATTTATTTCAATATTTAACTATTTATCTCTATATAATAATTTTTTTTTTATCGTATTATTTTATCCTTTGATAGTCAGTAATTCTTTTCCAAAATATTCACCGAACCAATACAAAAAATAATCCATTATACCACCAGACGCATTTTATTTAAATTTTTCATACATTTTATTTAAAGTATTTTTAAAATTTATCTCGTTAAAATCTAATAATGAAGTGTCTTCCTCTTCCTCTACTTTCACCTGACCATAATTAATATATCTTTTTTTTATCGTCAAGTGAACAGAATAATAAGGCTTGCATACTCACTTAAATTGGAACAATGATCATATTATTATAAGAAATTCTACTGATTATAAACAGATAAATAAAAATATTGTATTTATTCACATTAGCATTAGTGGATGTTTTGAATTCATCTTTATTTACTTTTGTTGAATAAAGTTATGCAACGTAAATTGATAATAGGAGTAAAGAATATTGTACAAAAATAAAACAAAAATAGGTAATAAATTTATTATAATTAAGAAATCTTTTAACTTTTTTCTATTTGTCTATTGTCTATTGATGACTTCATCCATATATTCTTTTGCATTTCTAAAAGAATCTTCATTATTCATTCCAATAAATATCAAAATATAGTCATAATGATCTATGAGGATTTTTTCTATTAATTTAATTATTTTTTCAATAGAAACTATAATAATATAAGCAGGCCCAAAAGGTAATAAAACAATTAATACAGATATCATGATTATTGACATATCACGATCTATTAAAGATAAAAACCATTTTTTATAAACATTTTTTAAAGTAATTGGTAGACATGAAATAATTTTTAGGAAAAGTATAGGTATTTTTTCTAAAATAAATAAATAAAATTGTTTTAAGAACGGAAACTTTAAATATCACAACCCTGAATTTAGAATTTGTATTAAATGGTATTAAATATTTTAAAAATCCTAAGATATTTATTTCTAGATCTTTTGTCATTGCTTTAAATTCTTTGGAAATCTCCTTAAAAAATTCATCATCATTAGAGTTTGCTTTTATTTTCTTTTTTTTTTTTTATAATTTAAATAATTGATAATATTATGATTGAGATAAACATAATTAACGAATTCTGATATACCGTTACGAACGTGGTAATCATATTTATAGTAATAATAGTAATAAAGAAATAATATTACAATTAAAATGGAAATTTTACCAAAAGTTATTTTTGTTGGATTATCTGATTGATCTATTTTGGAGATAAAACCATATAATAAAATAATTATAATATATTTAAATATACCTAAAGTAAATCCAATACCCCAACAATATAAAAAACATTTGCAGAAAGTAAGAAGTTTTAATGATATTTTCATCATAGAGAGACAAAAATTGATTTTTTTTTTTTTCTAATTAAAATACACATTATGGTAATTATTACATCCAAAATGATACAAGCGATTTTTGAAATTAATTTTAAATATTTATTGTCAATAAAAAAATTCATATTTTGGGAAGAACATCAATAAGAAAAATGTTAACTATGACTGTTTTATAAATCAAATTTATTATAAATAATGTCTTTGGCAATCTTACTTTTTTTTTTTTTTAAGAATAATGACAATAATAATTAATTTAATATATTATATATAAGAAAGAAAGAAAGAGGAAAAATAATTATTATTAACTTTTTTTTTTTTTTTTTTTTTTCTTTATATAATATTATGTATAAATAAATAAGTAGAGTAATATATTCAATGGATTAAATAATTTACCTCTTTAAAAGATTTATATGTAAAATTGAACAAATTACAAAAAAAAGGTGACCAATTCCTAATACTGACATTTTTTATAGAAATTTTTTGTGTACTGACTATTGCTCATTTTTTTTTTTTTTTCACTATCAATAGCATCATTACTTCCTGTAATATTTTTACTTTTTACTACATCATCATCAATACTTAATAAATAATGATTTTAATAAGTTTCATTTAAATAAAAATTGGATGAAAATTTCATGTTATTTGACTGATTTATTATAGTTTTAGAATGGATATAAAAAATGTTGGTTATATTACTCGTTAATTCATCAAGGTTTCTATATCCAATTTGTAAAATCGAATTTTCACCAGGGAAATCATATTTATAAATATAAATACTTGAAATTATCAATTATACATAAAGAAGCATATTCATTAAATTATTCATAGAAGAGTATATACCCTCATTCATGAATGTCATACTTTTTTTTTGGACTATTTATTAGTTCTTTAGGGATTTCTTTTATATCTCTATTTTCATAACCAGATATTCCTTTATACTTTATACTATATCTTATCTTAAATAATTGTCTAATTTTTATTTTCGTATTTTTTTTTCAATATGGTCTTTTTCGTCATTTTCAATCTCATTAACCAAATATGGAATATTTATTATATCTTCTTCTTTACATTTATAATGTAACATTTCAATATAATAATAATTATTATAATTAATAATAGATAGGTAAATATAAATTATAATAAAAAAAATGTTTTATAAAAATGGTTTTATTTATTTTATTTTATTTTTTTTTTTTTTAGTATTATTTGATTCATTTTATTAATAAATTTTTTTCAAGGACTTTCACTCTTTTTATATTGTTTAAAAAAAATAAAAATAAATAAATAGTATATATAAGGTTTTAATTAATAATTATTTTTTTTTTTTATATGTTTATGTAATATAATATTATATATTACTGAATATTACTGAATGGTGAATAAATAGATTTTTTTTTTTTTTTTTTTTTTTAATAAAATAATAATAAAAATTAATTGACCATTTTTTTTTTTTTTTTTTATTTTTTATAATTAAAGAATACTAAAATAAATAAATAAATAAATAAATAAATAAATAAATAAATAAATAAATAAAAAAAAAAAAAAAAAAAAAAAAAAGGCTGTAATATTAATTTCAAATATTATTTCTACCTTTTTTTTAATTTCAAATATTATTACTGCTTTTTTTTTTTTTTTTGTATTTTTAAATGTAAATCTACCTATATAAATATTATATTATATAAATATTACTTTCTTTTTTTTTATTCATCTCTCTCTTTTTTCTTTTTTTATGTATCATTATTATTATTATAATTTTTATTCACTTTAAAAAAAAAATTTATATAATTTTATTTTATATATTATAATTAAGGTATATTTTATTTTTAAGATATAAATGTAAAAGTTGGTATATATAAATAAATATAATATAAATATATATATATTATATATATTTAATAATATATTAATTTTTTATTATTATAGAAAACAATAATAATAATAATAATAATAATAATAATTATAGTAATAATCAGAATTTTTTTTTTAAGAATAATAATTTATATAATAATAACATCAAAAATATTTTATTTTCAAAGAAAACTTTATATATATATATATATATATATATATATATTTTAAAAGATATTTTAAAATAGTTAATGATAATAAACAAAACCTATTAATATAAATTATAAAAAATATAATTATTTATTTATATTAATTTAAAAATATCCTTTATTATTATTATTATTATTATTTTGTATTTGAACAACTAGTTCTCTTTTTTTTACTAATTGTTTATTTTCTATTTATTATTTATCTAATATTTATTTAATAATTACTTAATATTTTATTCTGAAAAACATTACAACTTTTTATTAGTTTTTTTATTATAATTTTTAGGTTTTTCGGTACTACCAAAAAAATTCTTTTGTTCCCTTTTTTTAAATGCATTTAAAACTTAGAATTATAAAAATAAGAAAAAAAATTTAAAATAAAAATAAAAAACAAAGAAACAGGACAAGGACATAAATCTTTGGTAAATGAAATGAAAGAAATAATAGTAGTGAAAGGCTACTTTGATACATGATGGCTTGTATAAAAATGATCTTTCACCATCATAATTTTATAATTTATATTCCTATTCTATAAATAAAGTTATTTAAAGGGACATGAGCAGTAAACTATAAATAAAATATAGATTAAACAAATAAAGGATTATTGTTAATTCTTTATTAATACAACTGATATTTTATAAAAATGTAAAATGGAAATGAAAAATTGAGTGAAATGTTAAGGGGTGTATGAAATACGAATAAATATAAAAATAAAGTTTAGATGAAAAATCATTATTTGATACTTTTGAAAAATAAAAAAGGATTAAATAATTATATTTTTTAAACATTATATATAAAATAAATTTTTTACTATATAATATTGTAAAATGAAATTTCATTGAATTATACTATGATATCATAAATAATATGTTGTTTTAACCAAATATAATAGACTTTTTTTAAATTTAATAAAAAACATGATGAAGATAATGAATATAAGAATTACATTTTACGAAGGAGATCCATCTATTTAATTTTTATATATATCAATATATTTCTTTTTTTTTATTTATGTATTTATTTAAAATTTCAAAATCTTTGTTAACATTTAATTATAAATAAATAAAATAATTTATATATTATTAGTTTTAAAATAAATAAAATTAAAATTTTAAGAAGAAAAAAAAAATTTTTTTTAATGATAGTTTGAAGAATTTATTTATTTATTTATTTATTTATTTATTTATTTATTTATTTATTTATTTTATATATTATTTTTAGGTTTTTTAAATATCTTTTTTTTTTTTTTTTTAAGACTATGTGAAAAAAAACAATATTAAATTTTCAAAACTTTAAGAACTTTAAAAATTACATGAAAATTAAAAAATTACATGAAAAATACATTAATGTATTTTTATGTACATGAATATATATATAGAAATACATCAATAGAATAAAGTGAAAAATAAATAAATAAATAAATAAATAAATAAATAAATAAATAAATAAATAAATATATAAAATTAAAAAAAAAATTATAAAAGTAAAGTAGAGAAGACGCAAATGGCTTCCAATATTCCTTATTCCTCAAAGACACCTCCATTATTGGTGCCATCACTTGATTTGGTTATTAGATTTTCCAACAGGCGGTGAACCCCTACCCTATCAATTTAGACTTTGTCGTTAATATTCATACTCATTATTGAAAATATGGTTTATATAAGGTTTATTATTTTAATATATTTTATTTTATTATGTTAATTAACAAAGGGGCTGTGTCATTACAAAGATTTAGTAATACATGAATTTTTTACTTTATTTATACTAATATTATATGTGGCCTATTTTTATATTGTGGCTTTTATTTTAATAAATCATACATATTGTAAGCATTGTTTTCATTTATTTATTGTTATTTATATTTATATTTTTAAAGTTTGTTTTAATCATGCTTTCACTAATAATTGAAATTTTTACTTTTATATATTATTTATTTATTTATTTATTTGTTTATTTATTTATTCATTTGTTTATTTATTTATTTATTTAATTGTTTATTTATTTATTTAATTGTTTATTTATTTATTTAATTGTTTATTTATTTATTTATTTATTTAATTGTTTATTTATTTATTCATTTGTTTATTTATTTATTCATTTGTTTATTTATTTATTTAATTGTTTATTTATTTATTTATTCATTTGTTTATTTAACTTTATTTACATACAAAATAATTCAAAATTTTCCTTTGATTATTAATAGATCAACATGGATTTACATAAACTTTAAAGAATATCTTTTATATAGAAAAAAAAATTTTATAATTTTTAAAAATTAAAAAAAAAAAAAAAAAAAAACATAGACTTGCACATATGGGTACCCATCTCCCATATGGCCATACAGTTATTAATTAACTGTAAGGTGATGAGTTATTGGCATACTGTATCAGCTTCGCCGCTCTCAATCGTCGTTACACACTGCCCGGAGATGCATTCCTAACGTTCCTACATATATCTCTAATGACCACGAGCATCAGAACGGAACCATTAACTCCTCCCTAGTGGGTGTAATCATTGGCGATTGGAAATTTTACAATCATCAAGGTCTATGCTTCAATTCAAAGCGTAGTATCAGGGATGGGTGAAATAATCATCTGAGGGAAAGCCTTATGAACATCACGTGTGGTCTCATGATATCCCAGGATAGAAACCTCATCCGATTATTTGGTGCCATGCCGAGGATTCGAACCCCGCCCTCTACAGTGACCTGTATCGTCCTAACCGACTGGACCAACATGGCTTTTTAAAAATTAAAATTTTCTATTTATCCTTTACCAAGAAATTTTTATAAAGTACTTTTAATTATCAAATTATTATAAAATGTACATGCATATATATAATTAAAGTTTTTTTTTTTTTTATATTTGGAAATTTTTTATAAGTAAATGAAACACAAACAGTATAATTTTATTATTAAAAATATTAATAATAAAATTTCAAAAACTAGTTTTTTTTTTTTTTTTTTTTTTTGGATACTAAATTTTATCCTTAACAAAAAAAAAAATAATAATAATAATAAAACTTAAAAAAGATAAAACTCTCATATGGATACTTTTTTAAATATATATATATAAGTGAGAGTTCAATTGCAATTATAACCTAAAATACAAAACTATTAAACTTAAAAAAAGAAATCATATATAAAGTAATTTTTTTTTATCATTATTTAACAGATATTTAATAGTATTTATTACAAATTAAAAAAAAAATAAAAAAAAAGTTATAACTATAAAAAAATTATCAAATATATACAAACATATATATATCTATTAGATAATAATTTTTAAATTTATAAATCTTTTAATATTTAGATATTATATTATATTATATTAATGGTAATAGAAATAAAAAATTTTTTTAAAAAAAATTAAATAGTCTTTTTTTAGATATTGAATAAAAATTAAAAATTATTAAACTTTATATTAAATTTATTGAATAGATTATTGACATCAAGCGAAATTAAATTTAAATATAAAAATTATTATATATATTTATTATTATTATTATTATTATTATTATTATTATTACAACAACATTACAGTAAATATTTGTTTATAATAATATAATTAGTATGATACATTTTATATTACATTTATAATTAATAATTAAAAAAAAATTGTTATTGGAATATCTAAAATAATTGATAATAAAGAGTTATTTTTATTTTTAATAAATTTTTTATATTCTGTAATAATGAATTTTTATTTATACTAATTTGAATATTGCTTAATACTATGATTTTTTATAATGAATTAGGTATAAAATAAAATGATTACTATAAAATCAATAATAATCATATTATTTATAATCACTTTTTTTTTTTTTTTATTTAATCAATTAATTTAAGAAATAATAAATTATAAATATTTTTATTAATAATATTAATAAACATTATTATTATTAATATTTTTTAATAAATAATTATTTATTCATTATAAATTATTAATTATTAACTATTTATTATTTATTATTTATTATTAATTTATTTATTTATTATTGTTATTGTAATGGTTTATTGTTATTTTTAATTATTATTTTTGTTGTTATATTGTTGTTATTGTTGCGTTATATTGTTATTATTGTTGTTATTTATATTGTTATTATTATTGGATTTATTTTTATAATTAAAAAATAGTAGTATGATCACTATTAATTATAATATTTCATTATGATAATTGGAAACCTGTTATTCCTTCAGTGGTTGCTTTCATCATTTTTTGTTTTAACATGGTATAAGAAGAATATGGAGGTAAATCAATACGATTAAAACTAAAATAAAAAATAATTTGATTTATAGAATACATAAATATATTTAGTTATATATTTAGTCCATTTAAATAATAATAAAATTAATTATAGATAGTAAAAAAAAAAAAAAAAAAAAAAAAAAAAAAAAAAAAAAAAAAAAAAGAAAAAAAAATAAATAAAACAAAACTTTATTTTCTAATCTATATTTATGTGTAAAATTATTATCAACATTTTACCAGGTATGACTAACTGGTAAATCTTTTTCATTTCCCACTCTTTTAATTTTAAAACATTCAATTTCACCATTGCCTTGAAGATCCTTAAAACCAGTAGCAGGAATTTGTGAAGTTCCTGTAGCAAAAATAAGTAATAAAGATTTTTCTTCCTTACTAAGTTCATTAACAAACTATTTTTTTTTTTTTTTTTTTTTATTAAATTTGTTAATTTATTATTTATTTATAAATTTATTATTTATTTATAAATTTATTTATTTATTTTATATATATATATATTTATTTTTTTATAATTTTTTTTTTTTTATATTTTTTTATTTTTATTTTTAATATTTTTTTTTTTTATTTATTAGTAAAAATAATTTTTTATTTATTTAAAATTTAAATATTAAATTCAAATCATTACCATCCAGAAGTAAGTAATCGTAGGATCATATAAAGTGTAACCTTCATATACAGTATTATCCTTCCAGTCATTTACATTAATTTCATTTATACCTGCAATTAAAAACTTTTAAATTTAAAAATTTTATATTATAAAAAAGAAAAAAAAAGTATCTCATATATTGAGGATCTGCCATATCTGATTTTGGATTTATTTCTAATTCATAAGAATTTTTATTATGATATTTAAAAAGTAAATAGTTTGGATTTCCAATTTCTTTAGATAGTTGATAAAAGAAATCTCTAATATTTAGGTTGTAAATAAAAAAAAAAAAAATTAAGAATTAATTTTATAATTATAAAATGTTTATATTATCTTTAATTAATATATAATAATAATTTTATTTTTTTTTTTATTTATTATGTTTATTATAACAATTGAATTATTTTATTACCTTAATAAACCTCCTGCATCAGTTCCTTCTTCTCCAATGTATGAAATTCTTAAAGTTCTCTTTAATTCAATTATTGAGAGATTCATAATAGAATCAAATGCATCATTTAATAAATTATTTCTTGATATTGAAATTTTATTATTTGTAATCGTCCGTTTCATGTCATTTAAATTTCTTAATTTTCTAACTTTTCTTTCAAAAATAGTTTTATATTCTGGTGTAATTTGATATTTATATCTTAATTTTAATAAATAAATAAATATATATATTTAAATATATAAAAATAAATGAATAAATATCCTTTTTTTTTTTTTTTTAAATATTTTAAATATATATTCTTAATATTTCATTTATGATGTATATAAAAATAAACTTACCTTAACATTTCTATAATAATTAATAATGAAGAATCATAAATATAAGAATAATAAATATTCAAATAAGTAATGATGTTTTATATTTTATTTATTAAAAATTAAATTTTATTATTATTATTATTATTATTATTATTATTATTATTATTATTATTATTATTATTATTATTATTATTATTATTATTATTATTATTATTATTATTATTATTATTATTATTATTATTATTATTTTTATTATTTTTATTATTATTATTTTTATTATTATTATTATTATTATTATTATTATTATTTTTATTTTTATTATTATTATTTTTATAATTATTATTATTTTTATTATTATTATTTTTATTTTTATTTTAGTACACTTTATTTTTACCTTTTTCATCTTCAGTACAAATATTTATATAAACTTCTGGAAGTTCTGAAATATCCTTTTCAATTTCGTCCAAATTATCATTAATATTGTTATTATTATTATTATTATTATTATATCTAGTATTATTTTGAGAAGTATTATTATTTCTTCTATCATAATTATCACACCATATGTATAAATAACACAAATAACAACAAAGAATTATAGAGAAAGCTATTAATGAGGCAAACAATCCATATCCTATTAATACGAAATATTTAGGTTGTAAATTAGTTGATGTTGATTTTTCTATAAGTGTTGTTGAAGATGTTTTATTAGTTGTCTCTATTGTAATAATATAATCATGTCTTTTATGATGACTTTCACAATAACTTAAATTATTGCAATGACCAGCACATTCATCCACTTGATTCCTTCCATTACATTGAGATCCATTAATTTTTCTACATTTTATTTTTTGATAACCTTGTTGGCTATCATCGCTATCGCTAGTATAAATATAATTATCGGAACATTCAGTGAAACTTGAATTATTTCCGGGTTTACAAGTATTAAGAAGGCATTTATTGCTAAGACAGTCTGAATCTTCAGTACAATTTTCATCATTTTTCATATATTTACGAATATTTCCATTATTATCAATAAATTCAAGAAAAGTTGAATTATAATTATCCGATTGACAATTATTATCATCAATACAATAAAAAGTAAACCTACAAGGAGCAGGTTATGAATTATCAAGATTTAAAAGAGATATATCATACCCAAATTCTGGACATTTAACATTAGCATTATTATACTGAGTTAAATTTAAGTTTAATATTTCTTTTTCAGTCATTTTAATTCCATTAATTCCATTAATGGAAAATATTAATTCAATTAAAAATAATAATTTATTATTCATATTTTTTTTTTTTTAATTAAAGATATATAACTTAATATTTAATTATTTCTAAATTTTCTTCTTTTATTTTTTATTTTTATTTTATTTTTATTTTATTTTTATTTTATTTTTATTTTATTTTTATTTTATTTTTATTTTATTTTATTTTATTTTATTTTTTTTTTTAATTCTTTCTTTTTTTAATCTTTATTATATTGTTTCTTTATTATTTTAATATTTTTTTTTTTAATTATTTTAATATTTTTTTTTAATTATTTTATTTTTATTTTTTTTTTATTTTTATTATTTTTTTATTTTTATTTTTATTTATTTTTTTTTTCAAATTTTTCAAGAAAAAAAAAAAAAAAAGAGGAACAGATATTATCATATTTATATCTTTTTTTTTTTTTTTTTTTTTTTTTTTTTATTTTTAATAAAAATACTAAATAATGGGCAGTAAAACTATTATTTTCCATTAATTATTTCCATTAGAAAGGTTTAATTTACTTACATAATTAAAAAGGTATATTCTTTTTTATTATTCGATGTTCCTCCCCCTTTCATTTTTAACTTTTAGAAATTTCTATAACATTATTATTTTTTTTTTTTTTATAAAGTTAAATAAAAATAAAGCTAAAAAAAAAAAAAAAAAAAAAAAAAAAAAAAAAAAATTCTAAAATATGAAAAAAATTTTATTAATTATTATTGGATGTTTCTAAATACAAAATATTTTAATTTTTGGAGATTTCCATTTCAGTATATTTAATATTAAAAAAAAAAAAAAAAAAAAATTAATTAATTAAATTAAAGTTTTTTTTAAAAAATATATTAAGTTAAATAATTAAATTAAAAATTTTTTTTCAAATTATTGACACATAGACTTGCACATATGGGTACCCATCTCCCATATGGCCATACAGTTATTAATTAACTGTAAGGTGATGAGTTATTGGCATACTGTATCAGCTTCGCCGCTCTCAATCGTCGTTACACACTGCCCGGAGATGCATTCCTAACGTTCCTACATATATCTCTAATGACCACGAGCATCAGAACGGAACCATTAACTCCTCCCTAGTGGGTGTAATCATTGGCGATTGGAAATTTTACAATCATCAAGGTCTATGCTTCAATTCAAAGCGTAGTATCAGGGATGGGTGAAATAATCATTTGAGGGAAAGCCTTATGGACATCACGTGTGGTCTCATGATATCCCAGGATAGAAACCTCATCCGATTATTTGGTGCCATGCCGAGGATTCGAACCCCGCCCTCTACAGTGACCTGTATCGTCCTAACCGACTGGACCAACATGGCTTCAAATTATTGACATGTAAACTTTTTTTTTTTTTGTTTTTTTTGAAAGAGTTGCATTTCGAAAAATGGTATAGTCAACAAAATAAATGTGGCCTATTACATATATATTTAATTATTAAATGTGGCGCAATATAAACATTTATTAATTAAATAAATATTGCTATCAATAAAATAGCTCAAAATAAAAAAAATTTTTATTTGAATAATTATAGATATAGGCTATTAATAAAAAATTAATGCTAATAATGATAATAAAAATAAAATATTGATGTCAATAAAATAACATATTGATATTAATAATGCTATATTATAAAAAAAAATATTTTCAATAATAAAAAAAAAAAAAAAGAAATAAAAAAAAATTAATAAATAATTATATAAATATTATCAAAAAAAAAAATAATTAATAAAAATATATTTTTATTAGAATAATTATAGATATATAATCATGAATTTATCTTATTATTTTAGCATAAAATATAAATTCTTTTGTTTAATTTATAAACTTTAAACTATTTTCATAATAATTTAAAATAAAATACTAAAGTATAAAATAGTAGTGCTATTAACAAAGTAAAATATTTATATTAAAAAAATAAATTATAATTATTAATAAAAATAAAATATAATAATGTTAATAAAAATAAAATATAATAATGTTAATAAAAATAAAATATAATAATGTTAATAAAAATAAAATATAATAATGTTAATAAAAATAAAATATTGAAATTAATAATGCAACGGAAAAAAAAAAGATTAATTTAAATACTAAAAAAGAAATATAAAAAAAAAAAAAAAATAAAAAATAAAAAATTAATAATATAAATAATTAATAAAATAGTATTAATATTTTTGAATAGTATACCATTTATCAAAAATGCATTTTTTATAAAATAAGCCACATTTTCAGAAATGCAATTTTTCGAAATGCACCACATTCCATTTTTTGATATTTTACTTTGATATATTATTTTTAGAAGGTTAAAATGGGTTTTATAATAAATGTTTATTATTATGTATTAATAACTAACCTCAGATTTACAATTAAAGTAAAACCAGTTCTATTTATACAAGAACTGTGGCTAAATTTAGATACATGTTAATTTATTTAATTAATGTATTACATAATATGATTCGTATATTCATATTAATTTAATCTAATTTAACATTTGTTTTTATATCATAAATTTCTACTTCTAACATTCCCCCTCAAACTTGATTTTCTGTTTATACAAAAATCTAGTTTGCTTCAAAGAAGTTTAAATTTATTTAGTTTTATATTATAAGTGACGACTACGATGAATTTTTCATACAAGTTTATTTTTGTCCCTTCATTGATAATTTATATTTGCTTTTTTGGTTTAGCAATAACCATAATTTATGTTTTGTGGATTAACATTAACCATATTATTTTAGAGGTGACATTCTTGTTCGGTCTTACTAATTTTACATTTATTTTATGTGGGGGTAATGTCTTTTCCTTTTTGTAATCATTGAGCTAGTTATGAAGGCTAGTAGTTCTTCTAAAGTTCCGGCTATTATAGCTGTTGTAATATAGATTTCACTTCTTTATATTTTTGATTAAGAGTCTTTTGTAATTACCATTTTGAAATCTTCTATTACTTGTCAGCTTCTTTCGCTCAGTCGATTAGAGTCTTGAGACTCTTAATCTTTTAGAAGGTTAAAATGGGTTTTATAATAAATGTTTATTATTATGTATTAATAACTAACCTCAGATTTACAATTAAAGTAAAACCAGTTCTATTTATACAAGAACTGTGGCTAAATTTAGATACATGTTAATTTATTTAATTAATGTATTACATAATATGATTCGTATATTCATATTAATTTAATCTAATTTAACAATTAAAGTAAAACCAGTTCTATTTATACAAAAACTGTGGCTAAATTTAGATACATGTTAATTTATTTAATTAATGTATTACATAATATGATTCGTATATTCATATTAATTTAATCTAATTTAACATTTGTTTTTATATCATAAATTTCTACTTCTAACAATTATTTATTTATTTATTTATTTATTTAATATTTATTTATTTATTTAATATTTATTTATTTATTTAATATTTTTTATTTATTTAATATTTATTTTTTAATTTAATATTTATTTTTAAAATATTTTAATATTTTATAGGTGTCAAAGTACTAAGATATTTAGATATAAAATCTTATATAATTCCCATACAATTAAATAATAACCACCCATTATTATTTTAACTATATTTCAATTATAATTTTATATTTTATTATTATTTATATATTTTTATTTATAATTTTTTATTATTTATGATAGTTATATGTAAATGTTATTCTTAGAAAAAGATGCCAGTAATATGAAAATAGCATATGATATATTACATATATTTATTAATTGATCATAAATTATAAAATTTTGAAATTAATTTGTTATGGAATAATTTATTAATTCTATCATTCTTTCCAAGGAATAGATAATAATATTAATAATAAAATTAAAAAATAAAAAAATTATTAGTCCTTCACAAAAAAAAAAAAAAAAAAAAAAAAAGCATAATAAAAATAATACATTATTATTATTATTATTATTATTAACTATTATTATTAATATTACTTTAAAATTTTAAAATTTTTAATTAGATATGAAAGGAATAAAATTAATTATTAAAAATTCCTTTAATATTACATTCTTTAAAAAAAATCTCAAATATTTTATTACTAGATGTACATTATTACTTTTTTTTTTTTTATAGTTACTTTTTTTTTAAAAAAAATAACTAGTATTTATAAATGTTAAATACTTATATATTCACTTTTTAAATAATAATAAAAAATAAAAATAAAATAAAATAAATAAATAGTTATATTAACTATATGAATTTATATGTATTTTTTTTAATCTTTGTATATTTTTTAAAAAAAAAAAAAAAATAAAAACATGTCAATGTTAAGTAACATGTGTTTTAAAAATAATTTCATAGAATATTCTAAAAAATATTACTACCTCTGTAAACTAAAAATTATTTTATTGAATATAACTTTAATTAAAATTATTTAAATTAATTTCATCCTATTATGAAACATTAAAAATTTAATATGATATGATAGCAAGCCTTAATTAAAAAATGAATAACCTTATTTATTCTATTTGTTATTATTTTATCTTTGGAATAATTTAATATAGTATATTAATGAAATGCAAGATATAATTATAAAAAAATATATCTAGAATAATTTATTTTTATTTATATATATAAATTATTTCACATCTATAATAAATGTTATATTAATTATAGTATTTATCAGTTATAACATTATAGTATAGTATGCATAAAACTTCTTATTGATGCCATACATTCAATTTATTTTATGTATTTTATGCATAACATTTAAAAAATATATATATATATATTTTTTTTCTTTCCTTGTTAAGTGATATATCTTCTAAAAAAGAAATAAACTATTACAGATATAATACTTAATATACTTTGTGAGAGTATATTAAGTAGGAGCAGTTATTGGAGTGTAGTTCGGAATATTAAGTATCATATTATTTAATATTATTTATTATTATTATTTATTATTATTATTTATTATTATTATTTATTATTATTATTTATTATTATTATTTATTATCATTTATAATTAATATTATATGAATGAGAAAAAAGAATTAGTGTATTTCGGAAATTGTGGCTTATTTATATTAAATTTTTGAAAAGTGGCATATCATATCACTGTAAAGTTTTTTGAATTTGCCGTATTAAAAAACTGTATATGGAAAAAATATATATATATTAATATTATTTTATTAATTATTTATATTATTAATTTTTTATTTTTTTTTTTTTTTATATTCTTTTTTAGTATTTAAAATATTCTTTTTTTTTTTTTTTTTTTTTTTTTTTCTATTGTATCATTAATTTCAATATTTTATTTTATTAATAATTTTAATATTTTATTTTTATTAACATTATTATATTTTTTTTTATTAATAATAATATCTTATTTTATTAAAATTAATAATTTATTTTGTTAATATAAATATTTTTACTTCGTTAATAGCACTACTATCTTATACTTATTTCTACAATGAATTAATATAAAATACTAATATATTAGACTAAAGAACTTATATTTTATGCTAAAATAATAAGGTAAATCCATGATTATATATCTATTATTTATAATTAGTTTATTAATAATATTAATATAATTATTTATTGATTTTATACTTTTTTTTTTATATTTTCTTTTTTATTATATAAAATAACCTTTTTTATACTACAGCATTATTAATTTCAATATTTTATTTTAATAACATCAATATTCTATTTTTTATTATTATTATTATTAACATTAATATTTTATTAATAACCACTACTTTATACTTTAAACTATTTTTAATAATAATTTAATATAAAATAGTTAAACTTCTATATTGAATAAAAAAAAAAAAAAAACTTATATTTTATGTTAATATGTTAATATATCTATAATTATTCTAATAAAAATTTATTATTATGAATATGCCACATTCATTTTGATGTTTTTTTTTCTTTTTTTTTTTTTTTTAGACAAGAAAGAGAATACGTTTCCATAATTTTATTAATTTTTTATAAAAAAAAATACATGTAGGTAAAAAATACCTTTAAAAATAAAAAAAAAAAAAAAAATGTAAAAGTTGAAAAAAATAAAAATTAAATAAACTCAAATAAAAAAAAAAAAAACTATGTATTTCGTTGAGTTGTATTATGCGGGAATTCTCCCTTCCTAATAAATTAAAAAAAAAAAAATAAAACCTTAGAAGTAATATCTTTAAAATAGAGAGTGTGGTGTCCACTGAACTTTCCCCGGATTCATCATTATAAAAGGATATGAAAATTAAAAAACCTAAATAAAAAATTATATATTGAAATATAAAATAATATATATAATGATAAAAAATATATATATTTAGTTTAGAAAAGAAAAATTTATAAATATAAAAGAAAAAATAAAGTAAAACAATATTGTTAAGTAGTAAAGTGGAGAAAAACTTTTTGATTGATTAATTGATTTAAAAACTAAAGTTACGGTTTATATAAAAAAAAAAAAAAAAAAAATTTAGATTGCATATAGATTGAAAAATAATTAAAAAATTTTTTGTTATACCATCAGCTAAACCCCTCAGAAACCCGACAGCTTAGGCTACATCAGGATTCATTTTGACAATATGCCATTTTTATTTATTTTTTTTTATTTTATTTACTTTTTTTTATGTATCATTGGCATTTTATTTTATTTTTATTAATACTTGTACTTCATAAAACTTCGCATATATATTTTATCTCATTTTATTTTATTTTTATTTTATTTTATTTATTTTCATTTTTTCATTTTTTATTTTTAATGATTAATATTGAATTTTTTAAGATTATAAATTAATTTAAATAAATTCTAATTTTATTTTTTTTTTTTTATAAAAACTTTTATTTATATATAATATTTTATTAAATAATTAATAAATATATATATATTGATAATAATAAAAATATTTATAATTTATTTATATATGTATTATCAACTATAATATATAAACATATTCACTTAATGTATTATTTATAATTATAACTTATATATATATATGTATTATCAACTATATTTTTTTTAAAGTTTTTATAGAGAATCAAAAAAAATTAAAAAAAAAAAAAAATAATATCATTTCTTTTTAATTACTTTTATTTAATTTCTAATTTCAAGTATAATAAAGTTAAATATATTATTAATATTTCATTACTAATACTATATTTAAAATTATTTTATTTATATTACTATATTTTATTATTTTATTATTTTATTATTTTATTATTTTATTATTTTATTATTTTATTATTTTATTATTTTATTATTTTATTATTAAATAGAAATGTTTTGACATTCTGGAATTACTTTTAGTAAATTATTGAAAATATTTCGACATTTTTTGGAATTAATGATTAAAAAGAAAGTTTTTTTCTGAATTCTTACCCAATGAAACATCAAAACATTCTGAATATTCTGCTTTTATTTTGTCACTACACATATAATCATTATCAGTATTCAAACGAAGAGAATCACATTTCTCAGATTTTAAAACAGTTAATAACTTTATTCAAGTTTATCTAAAATACCTGGACCATTTAAACCCTTAATAATATTTGCAATATTAGAGAAAACTTTAATAGATTGTTCAGTACATTTTTGTGACTTTACAAGCTTCTTCAGTATCTGCTTCAAGCTCAGAAATATCATGATCATCTTTAGAAGTGATCTGGTCTCTGGTCATATGGACAATTATTCATCATTTTCATCTTTATTACAAATATAGTGTACTATTAAGGGTGTTATATCCATATTTAACAAAGCTACTGTGATTATTAGGAGAAATATTTTTACATTCTAGAATAAAATTTTCGAAATCATTGTAAATATATTGATATTTTTCGAAATTAAAGGTAGGACAGAAAGTTTTTGCTGTATTCTTTACTACATATAATATCGTCATCAGTAACCTGTCTTTTATTTTAAGGCTTCAATACTATAAGAGAACACTTAAGAAACAGAGAGTAAAGCTAAAATTTCACTTAATAATCTCATTTTTTTCTATATTTTTTTTTATCGATTCTTCCTAAATTTTATATTATTTATTAATTTATTTTACTATATATTAATTAATTTTATTTTATTTTTATTTTTTTTTTTATTTGTTTTATCATTTAATAAAACAAACTTAAATTATATATTTTTTTTTAATTTTTGTTGATTTAAACAATAATATTAAAAGAAATAGATTGCTCTATCCTCTGTCGCTAGTTGGTCGCATAAGTTTCTTATTAATTCCATAAAAATTAATGTTTTTGATAAAGTACAACTTATTGTAGAAGGTATATTTTCATCAGTATTTTAAAGGAAATACTAATTTGTATTTTGGAGTAATAACAGGTTATTATTCTTTTGGATTCAATAGTTTAAATTCAGGAGTTAATAATATCATAAAATGTACAATTCTTAAGGATTTGTATTTTAGTCATTGTTATGGATTTACAAAAGAGGAATTAAAAAATGTA
>JACVTC010000042.1:520000-595000 GCA_016946835.1 Neocallimastix lanati (nom. inval.) | reverse complement strand
TGGACGGTTTAGATACTATTAATATATAAATAAATTAATTTATAATGTAAAATCTTTTTTTTTTTTTTTTTTTTTTTTTTTTACAATTTTAAATGAATAATAATAATAATAATAATAATAATAATAATAATAATAATAATAATAATAATAATAATAATAATAATAATAATAATAATAATAATAATATTTTATACTATAAAATAATAATAATAAAAAAAAAAAAAAAAATAAATAAATAAATAAAAATTACAAATCTACTTTAAAATTTATAATTACTACATTTATAATTTATTTTATAATCTTTTATATTAATTATTATTTTTTTAAAAAAAAAAAAAAAAAGAAAAAAATATTATTTTATTTTTACTTCTTAATCTTTTTAATAAATTATCTTATTCAGAATCAATTTTATTTTTGGCTTTTTTTGTTCTACTTCTTTTTCCTTGATATACATTACCATATTCATAGTTAGAATTACTTTCCCTTTTTCTTTTTTTGGTTTTATTTTCTCTCTCCATTTCATTTTCAGCTGATTTAAGTTCTGAAACATTAGCATATTCTTCTATTTTACATGTATATTCTTTTTTATTCTTAGCTAAACTTATTCCTACTAAAAGAATAGTTTCTTTAAATTCTTTTTCTTCAATTTTAAACCAATATTTCTTTTTATGTATTTGGTTAATTGCATTTTCGGCTGAGCCATTTGTTTTCAATTCTATAATAATAATAGGTTTTTTTTCTTCATTTTCTATTTTAGGATAAAAAATATAATCTAAATTACCTTTTCCGCTGCTCTCTTCTTCTTTAATATCATAATAATCTTTTGCATTAAAATAAGCGTAATCAATAACACGTTTTAAATTTCCATGATCCATTTTATCCTTTGGTTTTATTTTTTTCATATGTCTATGTTCTAACAATTTACACATTCCTTTAACATCTTTTTTAATTGTCAGTTCTAACATTTTATTAGAATTATTAATTAAATCATATAAATAATTCAGGTTTTTTTTTCTTTCTAAAACTTTTATAAATTCTTCCTTTAATTCTTTATTAGGAATGGAAATTTTACCATCACAATAAGTTAAAAATCCAAATGTAACCATCTTTGAATATAATTGCTTTTTCTTGTTAATATTATTTTTATTTTTATCTTTTATTGTTTTTTTTTGTGAATCATTCGTTTCTGTATCTTTTAATAGATCTTCCGCTCCGTATTTTTCTAATTTTATAGCTATATTATTCCCTTTAATTAAATCTAAAATATCATTTTTTACACCATGAATTTTAAAGTCAATTGAATCTACCACTTCATTAAATCGTCCTGTCTGTGTCCAATAATTTTCAATTCTATTATTTTGCGTGATATACTGACCATGAATTTAAAATTTTTTCACCATTGTAATTTTTATATCCGTTATACCATTCTTCTATATTATTATATTTTAAAGATTTATTTTTATTATATTTTGTTTTATTAATTTCACATAGATCTTTAACTTCTTGTTCAGTAAAACCAAAATACTGGTAATAATCTTTGTCATTTAACATAGAATATTCAGTAAAACAATTTATTGTGGACTGAGACAATTGTTTTGATATTGGTAATATTCCTGTCATATATGCAAAAGCTACATATTCTTTATCTTTGATTAAATCATTTAAAAAAGTAATATACATCTCCTGCTCTTTGAGAGTAAACAAATTATTACTAATTATAAAGTCCCATTCATCAATAATAAAAATAAACCTTTCTTTATTAGATAAAAAAATCTCTTCTAAATTATTAAAAATATTTTTACCATACTTTTTTAATATATTAGAATTTGGATATAAGTCTTCAATATCTTTCTTTAATCTTTTATTAATTGATTTTAAATAACCCTTTAAAGTTTTGTGGAAATTAACACCATACGAGAAATCAAAATATAATGTGTGATATTTTTTTTGGAATTCATTATATTGATCTATTTCTACTTTATTTTCGTCATTATCAGAGCTAATTCCTTTAGAAACTTTTAATTCATCAAATATTTTTTTAGAATCTATACCTTTACTATAATATGTAATTAACATTGCAGCTATTGAAGTTTTACCAAATCTTCTTGGTTTTGTAATGCATACATATTTAGAGCCTTTTTTTCCAATTAATTTGTTAAATTTATTTATGATATTAGATTTATCTACAAAGTAATCCTGATTTAAAATTTCTTGATAGTTAATAAACATAGAATCACTGTCAATAATCCTTCCCATTTTTTTCAATAAAAAATAAATTTATTTTATTTTTACTTTTTTTTTTTCTTTTTTACAGGTTAAAAATAATTATGTAAAGTAAATAAATTATTGGTGATATAAAATGAAATATTCAAACCTTAATTAATATAAAATAGTTTTTATTATTCAAACATAAATTAATGTCATAAATCACAATAAATCTAATGATTTTACAAGAATTTTAATATGTGGCTTGATTTCTATATATTAATTATATATTTAATTAATAATAAATTTTATAGCATAAATCAATGTTTTAATTATATTCTTATTATTTTATATTTATTTTTATAGAGTTATTAAATATTTCCTTAAATAATAATTATTAATAGTTTATTCTAATCACAAGAACAATTAATTAAATAGTTAATTATAACTAAATAACATAAAAATAAAGTATTTCTCAGAATTAAGAGAAGTGTTGTTGTTTTAAGTCTAGTTAAGATTAAAAGTTATATTGTGTTTAGTAATGTAAAGTTGTTAAATAGTCTTTTTAAATGAGTATTGCATTTCGACATAATTTATGTTTAATTTATGTTTGGTCATTTATTCATGTATTACAATGTGGCTTGTAAAAATAAATGAATAGGAATAGGGTTAAATTTATTTTTATTTTTATTTTTATTTTTTTTTTTTTTTTTTTTATATTTACAGTAAAAAATATATATATATAATAAAGTAATAAAATAAAAAATAAAAAAAATAAATAATAAAGTAAAATAAAAAATATAAAAAAATAAATAATAAAGTAAAATATAAAATATAAAAAAAAGAATAATAAAGTAAATTATAAAATATAAAAAAAAAAGTAAAATATAAAATAAAAAAAAAAGTATAAAATAAAATATAAGATAAAAAAAAATAAATAATAAAGTAAAATATAAAATAAAAAAAAAAAAAAAAAAAAAAAAAGAATAAAATAAAATATAAGATAAAAAAAAATAGATTAAAGCAAAAAAAATTAAAAAATAAAAAATAAAACTTTTAATTTAAAATATTTATAATAAATGGATGATCAATTAGAAATAAGTGAAACTAATAAAGAAAAAAACCAAATCATTGTAAATAGAAAATATAAATTTAATTTATGGTATATAACGAATAATACAAAAATATTCAAACGTACTAAATATAAAACAGTTAAAAAATGTAAATCTTACATTATTCTAAATGATAATAATAAAGTAATAAAATATGAAAACAAACATACTCATCCAGGAAAAGAATATGATGCATCTGTATCAATAGTAAATCATAAAATGAAAAATGAAATTAGAAAAACCTCAATCCCATTTGATATAAATCCAAAACATATATATAATGAAATATCTGAAGAAATTGGATTGATATGCCCTAAATATAGTTCAATTAAATCCCAAATATCAAGATATATTAAAAAACAACTACCTCCTGATATATCAAAATTTAATGAAATTCCAGATAAAAATATGAATATTATATAAACGAAAGAGATGAAAATTTTATGATATACAAAAATTATAATATTATAATTTTTCAATCATCATTCCCCATTCCAAACAGAATTGTTTATAAAATACAACGAAAATGTGTTTGCTGATGGTACATTTTATATTGCACCAATATTTGGTTATCAAGTGTTTATAACAAGAGTATTTGTCCAGAAATAAATAGTTTTTATACTACATCACTATCTATATAAAATAATAAAGAACAAGCAACCTATGAATTGTTATTTGAAGAATTAAAAAAGAATGAAAGTAAATATAATAATATTATAGTTACACCAAAAATTTTGCGTTGTGATTTTGAAAAAAGTATATCCAATGCTTCCATTAAAATATTTCATAATATTACTATTAAATATTGTGTATGGCATTATAAAAGATCGTTAGAAGTTCAAAAAAATAAATTATGCTATAATGAAATTGAAAATAATAATAAAATTTATTTGTTATATAAAGCTATTACAAATTTTCCTTTTATAAATCCTGAATATATATTTGATATTTATAATTATATTAAAATTATATTTCAAATATATAATTATTTCTATTTTTTAAATTTTTTGGAATATTTTAATAAGACTTATTTATATAAATAAGATATTCAATATTGGAATTATTATAACGATATAAACTACATAACAAATAATGCTTCAGAATCTTTTAACAATTACTTAAAAAAATTGTTTTACAAAAAACCTTCTTTAAATGAATTGATTTACCATTTTAAAAGAGAAGAATCTTTATTTTACAATAATTACAAAAGGAAAATTGAAGGAGTTTGGAAAAAAAAAAAGTAGAATATTAACAAAAATTGATGAAATCAATGATTTTATTAAAAAATACAAAAAAAAGGAATCCGAAGTAATTGATAAAAAATGTAATAAAAATGATATCATTGATTTATGTTATAAATGTTTATAGAATTAAACACACTCTAAATTTATGAATAATAATTAACTAGAATATATATAGTTTAAATTACATTTATATCAATATTAATATATTTTATTAATATCAATATCAATATATTTTATTTATATCAATATCAAAATATTTTATTAATATCAATATCAATATTTAAATTTTATTAATAATAAATATTTAATATTATAATAAATTTTATTCTATTATTTAATTAATTTAATTAATTTAATAATAAAATATATAATTTTATTTATTTTATTTGAATAAAATAAAAAAATAAAATGGAAAGGTTTTATTATTAAAATATTTAATAATAAAATATAATAATAAAATAAAATTAAAAAAAAATAAAAATAAAATAAAATTCTCAACAGAAAACTTATTTATTCTTTTTTTGTTTTTATTTTATTTTTTTAATGCTAAAACACATTTATTCTTTTATTTATTCTTTTTTTTGTTTTTATTTTATTTTTTAAATGCTAAAATACAATAAATAAAAATATACGTTGAAAATAGTGGCGTATTAAATATATTATACACATTGTACAAAAATTTATGATGATTATACATAAATTATGTCGTAATTCTTCACATTCAAGTAATAATATAAATAAAATAATAAATATAAGATATATTATTTATAATTATTTAATATATAATAATAATTATTATTTATAGTAATACTTAGAAATTAGCAAAATATAATTGCAAAAGTTCAAAATTCATAATAATATCAATATCAAAAATATTTAGTAAAAATTTTATTATATTATATCAATATCAAAAATAAATATTTTAATTTTATTAATTATATTTTTATATTCTTTAAAAGTTATATTAAAATGATGGTTTAATTACTCTAAATTAGTATAATAAATATTATCTTAAAATCTTATTATATATTATTTTATATCTTTGTTATATTACATTATTAAAAATATATTAAGAACTCTATTAATCTAAAAAGAATAATAATTCAATAAAAAAGAAAAATGTTAATTAAACATTTTAGAAGGGGACTTTTTATGAAAAGAAGAAATAATTAGTCAAATATAATGAAGTGTTATTAATAAATTAAATAATTAATAATTAATATTTTTAAGTTATATTATTGAAAATATAACTTCTTTGAATTATAAATAATATTTGTGTAATTATTTATAAAATAAATTTTGTGTAGAATTAATAGTTTATTTTTATTATAAAAAAAATGAACAAAACTTTCTTTATAATTTTTATTAGTATAAGTTGTAAAATAAATTCTTTCTTAAAAGTTAGAAATTAAATACAACTTTATAATAACATTAGAATATTAATAAATATATTATTTTGTTATCAAATATCAATATCAAAAATAAATATTTTAATTTTATTAATATCAATATCAATGAAAGTTATAAAAAAAATATTAAATATTATGAAATTATTACTTTTTAATAATAAATTCACACTAAAATCAATATATTTTTATTTAAAAAAGATTAAATATAAAGTTTTATTAATTAAAGAAAAAAATAATAATAAATAAAAATATTAATTTCATAAACATAAGTAATATTAATTATATTTATTTAATATATATAAGTGTTTTTCAGATAAAATTGGCCTTTTTTTACAATTACATATTATTAATATTTCCGTATATATAAGAGAATTTATTAAATCTATAATAATTTTATTAACCTATATTGTATTGATTCAAAAACATAATAATTATTATTTTATTATGATCAAATGTCCAATTTTTTTTTTTTACTTTTTAATTCTTTTATATTTTATATATGTATTTATGTTTTTAGCAGCAGCAAATATTGCTTAGTCTTTATTAATATTTAATAGATTACATGTAAAATAAAAAATTTAAAAATAAAAATTAAAAATAATAAAAAATAAAATTTTAAAAAAATAACACAAAAATTATATTTTATATATAATATGAATATTTCATGCTTTTTAATATCTACCAATTGTGAAAATGTTTTAATATTCAAAATATTTAAAATCATTATCTTATTATCTCATTTAATGTATATATTTATTATTATTATAATTCTATATTGAATTAACATTATTCATGTTAATTTTATAAATTTATGTAATCATTTCTTTAATCATGTACATGTATTAAAATCTTCATAAAATATGTAAATCATATGTATCATAAGATAAATAATTATATATATAATTTCATTTCATTATATATTTTTTAATTCAGAGTTCTTTTAATTAAATAAATTTATACGCATATTCATAATCTAACAATAAATATTAATCAATAATTATTATTATTATTATTATTATTATTATTATTATTATTTTTATTATTTTTATTATTTTTATTATTTTTATTATTTTTATTATTTTTATTATTTTTATTATTTTTATTATTTTTATTATTTTTATTATTTTTATTATTTTTATTATTTTTATTATTTTTATTATTTTTATTATTTTTATTATTTTTATTATTTTTATTATTTTTATTATTTTTATTATTTATTATTATTATTTATTATTTTATTATTATTATTAATATTTAAGTTTACTTTATAATAATAAATTAAATATGAACTAGATAAATGTAAATGTAATATAAAATAGTTAAATTTAATATAACATTAAATTAAGTATTAAGTCTAGAATCAAGCCACAAAAGATATAAATACATGTAAAATAATTAAGTTAAACATTTGTAATTGCCTATTTATAAAATCTTATAAATAAATAAATAAAATAAATAAATAATTAAATAATAAAACAAACTTTTATTAGATTAAGAGTCTCATTTTAAAGCTTTTAAACTAACAATCGACATGTCTCAAGAAAACATCAAACCTTTCAATGGGAAAAACTTCCAAGTCTGGGAATTCAGAGTAACTACAGCTGTAGAAAAATTAGCGCTTGAAAAATATTTTGAAAGCGACTTGTACAAGGACACCAAGGATAAATCCAAAGTCGATAAAGAAAAATTAAATGAAGTAAAGAAGAACAATGCCACCGTTAGGGAAGTGTTAATCAATGCTATTGATGATGAAATCCTGCATTATTTCATAAACATTAAATCTCCTTTCCAAATTATGCAAAAGTTAAGAAAGAAATATGGAGGAGGCGAAATAGACATCAGATATTGGATCAGAAACCTCAATAATCTGAAAGCCAAAAATACTGAAGAAATTACTTATGTACTTGATGAGATGTTTAGTATATTTGAAACTTTAGAAGGAAAGAAACAAGTTATATCTGATAGAGAAAAATTAAAATTTATGTACGATTCAATTCCCAAAAATTTTAGAAATTATTTGGACATTGATGAAGATACGAAACCACAGGAACCGTACAATAAGATAAACAAAAAATTAATATGATAGCTTATCTTAAAGGAGGAGAAGATTACAATGATTACTATCAAGACGACCCAATGGAAATAGATATAATTGAAAAGTCAAGGAAAAATAGCAAATATAACAAAGAACTAAAAGAAAGATTACATAAAAATTATATTAAAAACTGTGAAGAAAAGAGATATTGCCATATTTGCGAAATTTTTGGTCATACTACCCGAGAATGTAAATACAATTTAAAATAAACAAAATAAAGTTCAAAAAATAGAGAACATAAAAGGAACTATCATAATAAAAATCATTATCAGAGAAATAATAGTTTCAATAAAACTAGGTTGGTCGCACAAATTGAAAAATCGGATGAAGAAGAAAATTATGTTGACACTCTTGATTATGAAGAAATATATCAACTTACTAAAGGAAATATTAACTTAGTAGAAGAAACGAAACATTCTGAAGAACACGACAATACAGAAAAGGGTTTATTTAATATTCATAATAAAGAAGAAACAACAAAGTGGTTATATGATTGTGTAGTATGTGAACATATCACTAATAATAAAAACTTATTGACTAATTATACAAAAAGTCCCAGCGAACTTTCATGTGCAAATGGTTCGAAGTTTAGCTACGAAGGTTTTGGAGAATACGAATTTCTAATAAATGATATGAAAATTAAATTTAAATGTGTGTTATGGTCTCCAGATGTAATAAGAAACATCATCAGTGCAATTGAGTAAGTCAAAATACGTATAAAAACTATTACAGAACCTCTCAATAAGGACTCAAATATTGTAAATTTATCATTAATAGACTCAAATAATAAAATAATTTAAAAAAATTTTTCTACTAAATCAAATCAATTCTTATTACTTCATGTAAACAATGTAAAAATGTTAGATAACAATGAAATTATGTCTATAAATGATAGCAAAATGAGTTGGCATAGGCGTCTTGGTCATTTTTATAATAAAGAAATGGAAAAATATTTAAAAGATTATGACGTCAATGAACCAGACTGTTTGGACTGCAAGATAGCCAAGATGAAGAGAATTCCTCATAATCGTGAAACTCCTAAGGCCTCCGAATTACTGGAAGTTATACACTCAGATATTATTCGCCCTGTAAATAAATCAATTACAGGAAAAATATTCATTTTAACTATTATTGACGAATTCTCCAGAAAGAGCTGGATTGTAACGAATAGTAAAATTATACGGGCTGGGGTTGAAACACTAAAATATTCAAAACAAAATAAATAAATATTAACACACAAAAATGAATTTGGAAACAAAAAAAAATTAATTTTTAAAATATTCTTTTATTTAAAATTATTTGTTCCCCCTATTAAAAAGAAAGAAATTTATTCTTCTTTTTATACTTTTATTTTAATACATTTTATTAATCGTTAATATATTCTTTATATAAAAAAACAATTATTTTATTTTAATTTTTAACTATTATTTTAAATTATTTTAATAAAAAAAAATATTTATTAAATTAAAATATAAAAATTAATTTAGAGATTGTATCACGAAGGGCATTCCGGGCGGTAGATTCTTCTTGGTATTGTTTTAAGAGAGAGAATTATACAGAATTGATATTTTCTGTATTTTAGATCATTTTTATTATTGAAATTCTTTTGTATTTTAGTTCATTTTTATTTTAATAAAAATTTAATTTATTTTTGATTCTTGTTTTATTTTTAGTTTATTTCAAAGGTTTAGAAAATATTATACAGAAACTTATAATTCTGTATTTTATATCAAATATTTATTGAAATAGGTTTTTATTATACTTAATATAAAAATAAGAATTAGTAATGATTTAAATTATATATAATTTTTAATAAGAATATTTAGTAATAATTTTTATTATAATTAATATTAATAAAAGAAATTTATAAGAATATTTAATAATAATTTTTATTATATTTGATATTAATAAAAGATTTTAATAAGAATACTTAATAATAATTTTTATTATATTTGATATTAATAAAGATTTTAATAATAAGATTCAATAATAGTTTTTATTTTATTATCATTAAGAGTATTTAATAGGAAATACAAGGCATTTAGTGACACCCCGTATCATAATCTCCCCGCTTAAGATGAGACTTCGTCCCCTAAAGTCTGATTATACCAAGTATAATAATGAACAAGATTTTTCTGATGTACATTTCTGTCAGCTATTTCACCAGTGTAAATATCGCAAATACAAGCGGTATTATAATTCATTTGAACGATTCTAAAAGAACCAGTGTAAAAGGGGTCTAACTTTCATCATGAGAAATTTCTAACTAAAACTAAGTTCCCTGGTTCAAAAACAGTATTCATATATTTTTGTTGTTTTCTTCTATTTTCCCATAATTTATTAGTATTATCAATATTAGCAATGGCTTCCATAATCCATTTATGATGAGTTGTATATTTTCTAATTAAATATTCATCAAAGGTTTCATTTATATTTCTATCATTATATGCAATTGTTAATTCGAATGGTTGTAGATCAGTTCTACCATATAAGAGTTCAAAACTAGAAAATTTTGTAACTTCACTTTTGCAAGTTCTTAAGGCCCATAAAGCAACTGGAAAGATTTCATCCCAATTCTTTTCTGTTCCTCCAAGTAGTCTAATATACTTTATAATTTCTTTATTTCTATTTTCAACTTGGCTATTACTTTCAGGATGGTAAGTACTGATGTAATGAACATAAACATTATATAAACCTAAAAATCCTTTTGTGGCATTGGAAGTAAAATGTGGACCATTATCAGTGATTAAAATTTCAGGAATGTCATGTCGAGAAAATACATTAGTAAGAAACTTAATAACGTCTTTAGATTCAATTGTAGGAAATGGTTCGGCTTCTACCCATTTTGTAAAATAATCAACTAAAACAATTATGTATTTATTATTTGATTTAGTGATAGGTAAGAGTCCTATAATGTCTAAACCAAATCGAGTAAAGGGTAAACCTGGTTTAGTAGCAAATGATTCAATACCTCTATTAATTGGTTGTGGTCTGTTCATTTGACAATCATGGCAAGTTTTAACAAGTAATTCTACATCTTTGGACATGTTTTCCCAATAATATTTCCTTTTAAGTCTATCGTATGTTTTATAATAGCCTTCATGTCCAACATTATGGGCAGCTAATAATAGTTCTATTTTCTCTTCTTTGTCTTCGACAAATTTACGAATATTTTCACCGTCTTTAAAATATTTAATATTATCTATAATTATTATTTTCTTTTTCAAATATTCTTTAATAGCAATACTATTATTTAATTCTTCAACTTTAGTATTATTATTGTCATCATTAGTTGTAACAAAGGTTATTTCATTTTCATTAAAATTATTTTCACTAGAATCTTTATTTAAAATATAATAATTTTCCAAATTATTATTATCTTTACTTTTATTTAAATTAATATTATTTTTATTATAGTTATAATTAATTTAAGAATTAAATGTATTAAAATTTCTATTATAAGAATTTTCAGGAATATTATTTAAAGGATTTTTATAATAATTATTTTCATAAAAATTTTCAGAAAAATTTTTAATACAATTTTTATTAATATTATTATAATTAAATTTTTCAGAAAATTTTTTAATATTATTTTGATTATGGTTACAAAATTCTTTTGAAAAATTTTTAATATCGTTACAACTATTATTTTAATTATTATCAAAATTTTCTAAATAAAATATTTGTCATTATTATTATTATTAAATTTTTCATAATAACTAGTAACACTGGAATTATTATTTAAATTTTTAAAAATATAATTATTATTATTATTATTATTTAATTTATTTAAAGAATTTATTATATTATTATCTAAATTATTTTTATTAAAATTAACATAAATATTTTCTTCAGAAATATTATTTAAAGGATAATCATTTTTATTCTTATCAGTATTTTCAATCAAACTCTCAATATTTTTGATTACACTGTTTTCATAATTCCTTTTATTATTAATTTCATTAATTTTTGTTAATAAAGAATAATTATTTGGTAATGAATTTTTATTATCATTTTTATTACCACTTATGAAAAAATCATTAAAATCATTAATATGATGATTAATTTCGAAAGAATTTTTATTATTATCATATTCATTAAAAATTGTAGGAAAATTTTTAATATTAATAGTATTATCAAAATATTTAGAAACTATATTATCATTATTATCATTATAAAAATTTTTTAAAAGGTTTATCCGTATTAATATTATTTTTATTAAAGTTTCAGAAAGATTATTAATATTATTTTTATTAAATTTTTCAGAAAAATTATTATTATTATTTTTATTTCCAAAATTATTATAAGAATTATTAGTATTATTAATGCTATTAAAATTTTCATAAATATTATTAATATTGTAAAGATTTAATAAAATCTTTAATAATTAATTATAACATAATTAGTTAATGTAATAAAATTACATAAATTTATGATTTACGTATATGAAAATTAATTATAAATTTATGTAAACTTTTCATAAAGGATAAATTATTATTTAAATAATTTTGGATAATTTATTTAAGTTAGTTAATTTAATTTATTTAATTTAGTTATTTCATTTAAGTTAGTTAATTTAATTTAGTTAGTTTAAAATACTTTAAAATTAATTTCGGAATAGTTTTAAATAGTTAAAATTAGTTTAAATAGTTTATAAAAATAGTTTTGAATTGTAAATATATAAACATTAGTATTAATAATATTTATATAATAAATATCTAATAAATGAGTTCTTATTGAATTCAATTATTATTGTAAATAAGTTGAAAGTTTATTGAATTAATTATTGTTTAGTTTTAGTTAATTATTATTTAATAAAATTATTAATAAATATTTTGTTTATAAATAAATAGTAATATATGTATATTAAATAGGTTTGATTTATTAAAATGTAATCATGAAAAAATATAAATACATGTAAAATTCATTATTTAAATCGATGTATTAGTTATTGACTATATGATAGTTAATAACAAAAAAGAGATTTAATTTTTTTTTAATTAATAAAGATTATTTTATTTAAAAAACGAATTTTTATTACGTGTTCTTTTTTATTTTGGTGTTAAAATTTGTTATTTGTAATCTGTTTCTGATAGAACTCTTTACAAATATTATTTAAATCTTTAGAAATATTATCAGTATTATTAATATCATTTAAATTTTTAGAGAAATTATCAATATTATTTATATTATTAAAATTTTTAGAAGAACAATTTTTATTATTAATATTATTCGAATTATTGATATTATTTTTATTATTAGGTTTTTCAAAAATATTATTAATTCTATTATTAAAATTTTTATTAGAAAAATTTTTATTAAAAAAATTTTCGATTTTATTATTATTATCGATATTAATCTCACATGGATTATCATGATTATTTATAATATTAAAATTTTTGTTGGTATTATTATTATTAATATATTTATATGAAGAACAATTATAATTATAAACTTTAGAAATTATATCATTATTAATTTTACATTCAAATACATTCTTTAAATAATTATCATTTTTATTTATATTATCATTAATATTGCAAAAATTATTTCCATCTTTATCATCATAATTTCCAAAGGAATTATCAATATCATTATTATTATTATATTCTTCATATAAAATTTGAATATATTTATCTTCGGTGGTTAGTAAATAATCAACTAGCACATCTTTATTCAATTCTTCTTCGAATTCATCTTTAATATCATTTTCCTCTTCTTCTATTTCTGTCACACTTTCAAAACTTCCTATCTTTCGTATTTCATCTGTTTTTTGATTTAAGATGTGATCAGAGAAGTCCATAATAATCTTCATTCTAGCTAGCGCATCCACACCAATTAATACTTGGAAAATATCATCTTTTTCAACCAATCTAAAGATTTTCTTAGAAGTAATATTTCCAATTGTTATTTCTATTTCATATAATTTTGAAATGAGCGTGGTATTAGTACAAGCTTGGTATAAGGTTTCTTTAATAGCAGAAATTGGTTTAAATGGAATTTTATTATTTATCATGAAGGTTTTGGTGATCATACTAATAGAAGAACAGGAATCTAAATATACTGTAGTTTCTACGTTTTCTACTTACATTTTGTTTTTACAATCTTGTCTTTCTTAATTGTTGATAAGATTGTTTCTTCATCTTCTATAATTGTTGTAAACTTTAAGGCTTTAGATAATTCAGTTCTCAATTTATGATTAATATTGAGCAACAGTCCGATGGTAATATTAGCGAACTTATTTCCAATATCGTCAATTATATTATAATTATCTTGATTTCCTGTTATTTTTAATTTTTTTGTAGTGTTTTCCTTATTGGATTTTTCTACCCTTTTTTCACTTGGAAGTTGTATTTCTTTAGCTAATTCTTTTATTTCTTTAGCTCTTTCTTTCTTGTTTCTTCTTTTGCTTCTTCAATTGAAGGTTCATTTATAAAAGATAGATCAAGATGATTTAACGCTTCTGTTTCTTTTTAATTTTCATTTCCTTTATTATTACTATTAGTTTCACTTTCTGGTTCCATTTCCATTTGTTCCTGATTATTTGATGGAACTTTAATTGGTTGAGTATTTTCTTTTAAATTTTTCTTAGTTGCTTTCTTATATGGTTTATTTTCATTAGTTTTTCTACTTCTTCTTTCAGCTACTATGGCTATTTCTTTATTATCTTCTATATTCGAAGATTCCTTAGTTCCAGTAAGTGAATTAGTTAAAAGAGTTGTAATGGTTTGATTTATGGGAGTATTCCTTCTCCCATTTATAAGTTTAAAGGTTGATTATTGTTACTAAAGAAATTTTGGTTATTATTAATAGGATCTATGTTATTATGATTAGGATTTGAACTGTTATAACTAGTATTATTATAATTAGTATTAACATTAAAGTTTCCATTTGAGTCATAATGATTTACATTATTAGTATTAATATTAGAGTTTCTATTTAAATTACTAATATTATAATTACTATCATAGTTATTATTATTGTTTAGGTTATGATTTCTGTTTGTATTGCTGTTATTTGTAATGTAGAGATTATTGTTATTAAGTCTTCCAGTAGCTTCCATATCAGCTAGTTCTTAATAAGTATAAGGACAATCTTGCATCCTATGACAAGGTTGATGACATTTAAAACAATTTAGATTAATATTATTAGACATAAAATTTTGATTTCTTAATTATTTTTAGTTCCGGATATTTTATTATTGCTAAAGTTATTATTCATGTTGTTAAAATTTGGATTATTGTTATTATAATTATTACCACTATTATAACCATTTCGGAAATGATTTATATTTCTGTTATTAATAGAGTTATTATAATTATTATTATAAGAATTTCGATAATTATTATTATAATTATTTGAATGATTATAATCATTATTTTTATTATAATTATTATAATTATAGTTATAATAATTACAATTAGAGCGATAATTATTGTAGTCATAATTTCTATTATTATAATTATTATTATAATTATTTGGAAAAATAGAATATAGACCTTCATAAGTATTGGTAAATATAACGACATTTCTATTTCTATTCGGTACTTCAGATGCAGTTTCAGCAAGTTCGGCTATTTTAAATGCTTCTTCTAAATTAGCTGGTTGAGAAGTTATTACTTCTTTTCTAGCATATGGACGACTTAATAATGAATCCGTGTAATCATTAATTGTAATAAATTCTTGACTTTCTGGAGTAAGTAATACGTATAATTTACCGTATCTCCAGTTAAAGTCTTTAATTGATTCATCCTTTGTATTTTGAGTGATTTTAGGTTAAAGCATTTTTCTTGAGAAGTAATATCTAAAAACATTTCAATGGCTGTTTTAATATCCGTAATACCTGGATATATAATCATTTCAACCTCTTCATCTTCTTCTTTAAGATCTTCAATTACTCCTTTTAATCGTCCAGGAACACATTCTTTTGCTCAAGCAAACATTTTTCTAGGGTCATCAATATCTGAGAGTTCCATTACCCTATTGAATTCTTCAGCCCATGATTCTATGTCCCTATCGAAACTACCAAGTCGTGGCAATAATTTAGCTATTTCGCTAATCTTCATTTTTTTTTTTTTTTTTTTTTTTTTAAAAAAAAAAAGAACACTGAAGAACACAAAATTGCTTAAATAGAGTGAATATATAAAAATAATTTTTTTTATATGTATATATATATATTTTATTTAATTTAATTAAAATAAAGTTTATAGAGAAATTTATTTTATTTTATTTTATTTTTTTTTTTAATAATAGAACACTAAATTGTTTTTATAGAAACGATGATATAATTTTTTTTATATATATATATATATGTATATTTTATTTAATATTGTTTAAAATAGGGTTTTATAGAGAAATATTATATATATATATATATTTAGATTTTAACAAAAAAAATGATAAAGTAAATCTTATTAAAAGGAAGATAATTATTATAGAAGAAATACTTTTTTTTTTATATGGATTTAAAAAAAATGATAAAGTAAATCTTATTAAAAAGGAAAATAAATATTATTGAGAAATAATTATTATTTTTATATATATATATATATATATATATATATATTTATCAGAAAAAAAAAATGATAAAGTAAATCTTATTAAAAAGGAAGACAAATATTATTGAAGAAATAATAAAATAAAAGAAGATGAGAAAAGATATATATTTAAAAAAAAAAAAAGAGAAGAAATAAATAAAAAAAAGAGAAATAAAAAAGATATAAAAAATAGGTTTAAATTTAAATATTAAAAAATTATAGTAAAAAAATAAAATTATAATAAATAAGAAATAAAAAATTTAATAAAAAAAAAATATAAAATAAAAATTAAATAAAGTGAAACAAAACATAATATTAATTAAGATTTTAAATTATTTAAATAAGAAATAATTAAATAGTAATTAACGATAATTAAAAAGATGGTAATTAATAATTAATTAATAATAAATAATCATTGCTAGAGTTAAAAAGTATATCTATAAGGATTAAAGTTAATACATAATATGAAAAATTAAAATTTCATTTAAAGTTTCAAATAAAATCTTTTTTAATTATTTTATGAATTCGAAAGTCAAAAAAAAAAAAAATTAATACTAATAAAATGATAATAATAATAGATAATAATAATAAATAATAAATAATAAATAAATAATAATAATAATAATAATTGCTAAGAGTTATGAATTTATGGTTTATAATTATGTCAATTTTATTAATATATTTTATGATAAAGAGTACTTAGTTATTCTAAATTAAATGCTTTTATATTAATACATTGTGGCTAATACATTATTTATATTACATTACATTTTATTACATTAATCTCATATTCACGTATTATAACATCATATTCACATATTCTAACAATAATAATAATAATTATTATTATTATTAATAATTAGATATATAACGCAAGTATTTAACAAAGGTTTAAAGTTAAGATAAAATTACATTTTTTTATATTTAATTGTGGTTTGTTCTAAATACATATTAATTTATATTTTAATTTGTAATTACAATATATTTAATATAATTAAATTTAATATTTTATTAAACTAGACTATAACTTTATATTAATAAATTTAACATACATTAAAAATAATAATAATAATAATAATAATAATAATTGTTAACAATCAAGATTATTATATAATAATTATATAATAACATAAATTTAATTTAATAAAAATGTATATTAATATAAATTTATTCTAACATATGACGTCACATGTATTTATTCATAATTTAATTTTATTCATATATTTATGTAAACAATTGTTATACTTTAAAAACTGTACTTCTCTCTTTTATAAAAACTTAAATAAATAAAGTGTTAATAATAATTATTAATACAAAACAATATTAAAGGTATTATTTTATCTTTGTGTCTTTTTTCTACCGATAGTCGGTTAATAATAATAATAATAATAATAATAATAATAATAATAATAATAATTGTTAATTACACTTTAGTTTTTATTTAAAAATATAGTTTTATTTATTTATTTGTTTACTTATTTATTTATTTTAAAGACCATTATTTTCTAATCATAAATGGTTAGTACATTTTATATACTCAATCATGTGATTATTCATTTGTTACACAAGGGGATTCGTTACACAATATAATTACATTACATATATTTATGTAGTCTACATTAATTTGTAATATTTAATTACATATAGATATAATATTTATTTAATTCATTTACTTATATAATAACATAATAATAATTATAATAATAATAATAATAATAATAAATATATACATTAAATGAGATAATATGTTAAAAATAAAGTTTAATATTTTAATTAAGTCTTGTATAATTAAGATTTACTTATTTATTAAATTAAATATGTTTTTCATTATTTTGTATAATGTAAAATATTATGAGGCGTATTAATGATGTACATCATATATTTACAATTATAACTAATATAGTTAAATTAAATTTTATTAATGTATATACATTTAAGGATTATGATAATTAATCCTATAATATAAAATATTACTAAAAATATATAGTTATTAAAATAATAATAAAAATAATAAAAATAAATAAAGTGATCACATATCAAAAACTAAAATTTAATAACATAATATTCAAAGATTAAGAGTCTCAAATTAGCTCCAGCATATAAAAGCTAGTTTATAAATCTCAAAAATAAATTACATTATAATAAAACAAAAAGAAATTGAAATTTCGAAATCTCAAAATTCAATTTAATTAAATCTTAATTTTTTTAATTCTAAAACAATGGAAGATAAAGCGTTCAACATTTTAAGTAATAAAAAACTTACCGTGGAAACCTATCCACTTTGGGCTTCAGATATGGATATAATATTAACTGCTAATGAATTAGATCAATATATCTACGAAGATAATATGAAGAAAATTGCCAACAACGCTGAAAATTTCGAATCCTTAAAGGGTATGAAAATTAGAGGAACTGATACTTATTACCATAAATCAGTCACAACGAAAATGATAGTTGGTGACAGCAAAGCAAAAAGATATATTAGTATGAATTTAGAAAACGAAATTAAATTAAGTATAGATTTCAAGAATAGTTCCGCATACGACATATGGAAATTGCTAAAGAAAACTTTTACCAAAGGTAATGAAGAAATGAAGTTACAATTAAACGAAAAGCTGGAGAACATGACTTACGATAAATCCACAGACATAGGAATTTTTATAGCCAACATGGAAATTACCTTCGACAAATTAAAGAAACTTGGGGAAAATGTGAACGATGAAAGAAAATTCAATTATTTATATAATGCTATCCCATCCGATATTGCCCAATTAACAAATTTACTTGGTTTTCAGAATGATTGGAATGGATGTTGTAATATGCTAAAAACATCAATTCCAAGAATAAAATTTTTGAATACTTTAAAAATTAAACAAGAAAAGGCTAAGGTATTCAATAATGAAGTAAGAATTAATGAAAGTAACAGTAGAAATAAACAAAATAGAAAGCGCAGTAAAAGAAATATCAGATGTCATAATTGTGGCGGATTTGGTCATATATCACGTGAGTGTCTCAAAAATGGAAGAATACACGGAGGTGTGGTGTACGATAAATACGGTAAAGCACATTATAAAGAAAAAAAGATAAAACATCAAAAACATGCCGATAATGTAGAAATAAATGACCAAGAAGAAGAATCAGATAGATATGTTGATATTTACAGTAATGCATTAAATATGGATTATAATGATGAAAGGGAAGAAGGTCAATCTAACTGTGTTACAACAGAAAACACAGAGAATAAAAACAATATTAAAAATTTTCATTAAAGCAAGATACTAGGCAGAGCTTAAGTTATTATACTGCCAAGTATGACAAAAATAATAATAACAAAATTAATAAAACAAACAAAAATAACAACAACATTATCTTATGGACATTGGACTCTGGGGCGTCATATCACATGACCCATGATAAAAACATTTTAACAAATACACGTGATTTCTGTATCAATATACATTTTGCTAATGGAGGAATGGTAAAATCAAAATACATTGGTAATTATGTTGGTTTAATTAATAATCACAAAATTATTTTAAACAATGTCATTTATGTACCATCATTTAAAAGAAGTCTAATTTCCATAGATCATTTAAGCAAGGATAATTATAAAACTGTATTTTGTAAAAATAAGTACAACGATAAAAACTGCGCTATTTTATATAACAATAATGGCAAAAGAATCTATACATCTTTCTCAAATAAATCTAAAGTTTACAAAATACTAACAAGCAAAAATAATATAAGTAATAGCTCAAATAACATTATATGTTATAGTTTACAAGATGCCTTAAACGATTCTGATATGAATCTCTGGCATAGAAGAATGGGTCATTTTAATATTGACTCTATCAAAGATAATTTAAATAAAATAAATATAAAGCATAAGTGTAGAATTTGTTCTTGTTCGAAATTAAAGAATCTCCCTTACAAACCATCTACTAATCATATGACAAAACCATTTGAACTTATTCACATGGATTTGGTATTTGTTCCCGACTATTCTATTTACGGGAATAAGTATTTTTTATCTATTCTTGATGATTATTCAAGGTACAGTTGGGTCCTTTTTATAAAAAGAAAAAGTGAAACATTCAAAACTTTTATTATATGGTATAATCAAATTAAGAACTTATTTGATAATTGTAATATTAAATACATTAAAACTGATAACGGCACTGAATTTTTCAATAGCAATTTCAACGAGTTTTATGAAAGAACAGGCATAATACATGAACATACTATTCCTCATAATCCACAACAAAATGGAAGAGTGGAAAGACTTCATGGAACATTAATATCTAATGGTGACGCTATGTTAAACGATGCAAAGCTAAATCATAAATTTTGGGAAGATGCTGTAACCACAGCAAATTATATACATAACAGGTTACCCCATAAAGGTAATAATAACAAAATACCATATGAAATTCTGTACAATGATAAAGTTGATTATAATAAATTCAGAGTTTTTGGGTGTCGTGTATATTTTTTTGTTCCAAAACAATTTAGGAAGAAGTTCTGCAATACAACTCTCCCAGGTATTTTCCTTGGATATGATGAAATAAACCATACAGCTTATAAAATATATGACATTAAAAATAACAAAATAGTTTTAGCTCGCACTGTAGAATTCCTCGAAGATGAACCCGCAAATATAAGTGCCCCTCTAACATCACCAGACAGTATTAATTTCACTAATTATTATGAAAATGAAGAAATAGATCATATTAACAATGATGACAATGAAAGTAATACAAATGATAATAATAGTGAATATAATGAAATTTATAATATAAATAATAATAATAATAATAATAATAATAATAATAATAATAATAATAATAATAATAACGATACCGAAATAAATAACCTAATCAATAATCATAATTATGATCCTAATAATATGTACCATCCAAATAATAATAATTTTATTAATATGAATCATAATAATTTAATTTTACAAAATCAAAATAAAACTATTGGACCCACTCAATATATGGACAATTCAGAAAATAATAATAATAATAATTTTTCAATTTCCAATTCTAACAACCAATTAAATAATTTACATTATAATTCTAATGAAGGATCATTAAATTTAAATAATAATAATAAAATTAATTTAAATAATTTAATTCCTAAAAATATTAATTCTATTTATTTCCAAGAAGAAAATAATAAAGATTTTTGTAATGGAAATAAAGAAAAATTTAATATTGATAATTTAATTGATACTAACAATAATTATAATACTAATAATAATTATAATACTAATAATAATTATAATAATGATCCGAATAATTTAAATTTAATTAAAGACAATAATTTTAATTTAAATTATGAAAGAAAATTAAGTAATACAGGAAGAAACACAGGAATAAATTCAGGAATAAACACAGAAATAAATTCAGGAATAAACACAGAAATAAACAAAATAAATTTAAATAAAAATAATTTAAATATAAACGTAAGTAATAATTCAAATTATCCTGAATTAATGAATAATGAAATAAATAACCATAATTATAATTTAGAAGAAAATAACCTACATAATTCGTTCGATAATGTAAATAACAATCCACGCGTGTATAAAGTAAGTGATAATAATAATATAATTATTAACGATAATAATAAAATGAATAATTATTATATGAGAGGTGACTTAAATTATAATTTAAATAATGGTAATAATTCTAACGTCATTGGAGAAAATAATTACAATATAAATAAAGAGATAAATTTATATAAATCAAATAAAATTAAAGAAATAAATTTAAATGATTTAAATAAACAAACTAATGCCAATGAGTATAATTCCAATGTGAATTATCATATACAGAATGTAAAATTTAGCAATAATTACAATAAAGAATTTAACCAAAACAATTCAGGTGGTAAGGTAAACAATGAAAATAAACAAACAAATAAACACCAAAATAAGAGTAAAAAATCAATTATCAATAATGATAATGATAATAAACAAATAACTCTTAAGAAGAATAAAAATAAAAATAAATTAATTTCTAATAGAATAAGTAATGCTAAGAGTAAAGAGGAAACTATTCAATTTCTTTTAAATAAGTCGAAAGAATATAGTGAAAATTTTAATCAATTAAATAATGAAAATAATAAGAATGCTGATAAACGAAACAATAATGATAAAAATAAACAAAATACCAAACAATCTAATAATAGTGGTAATATATATATATGAAAAAACAATAATAAACGTAGAAAACGCTATAACAATGAATATATGATTAAAAATCATCCAACAAAGAAAGTGAAATCGTTCAATATTAAAGATATTTTAGATACAACTGCACTTCTAGCAATAGACGACAAAAAGTTTATTGAACCACGTAATTATAAAGAAATATTTTTAATGAATGATAAAGACATGTGGTTAAAAGCAGTGGATGAAGAATTGAATAATATGAAGAGAATGAGGGTATTTACAATTATTAATAAAGTTCCTAAAGACGCAAATATCATTTCTACAAGATGGGTTCTTAAATACAAAAGAAACTCAGAAGGTAAAATTGTTAAATATAAAGCAAGATTAGTAGCTAAGGGCTACAGCCAGATATATGGGGTTGACTATAAAAACACTTTTTCACCTACCCTCAAACAAGATACACTTAAAATCATAATTGCCATTGCAGTCCAAAGAAAGTTCCATATACATCAAATGGATATTAAGGCTGCCTACTTGAATGCCAAATTGAATGAGGATATTTATATGTTGCTACCAGAAGGTATGAAACAAAAGGGATATTGTAAATTAAATAAAGCTTTATATGGGTTAAAACAGTCTGGAAGAATGTGGAACGAAACTTTAAATAAGGTATTGTTAAAATTAAATTTTAAAAGATTTTTAAGTGACCCATGCGTCTATATTAAAAAAGATAAAAGTAACGAAATTGTATGTTTACTAGCAGTCTACGTGGATGATATAATTGTTACAGGAACGGATGATGAAATAATTAAAACAAAATCTTTAATTAAAAATAATTTTGAAGCTACAGATGTAGGTGAAGTAGACTTTATTATAGGTATAAAATTTGTAAAATGTAATGATGGTTATATTATCCATCAGAAGAAATATCTTAATGAAATTTTAAATAAGTTTAATATCAATAAATATAACCCAGTATCAAATACAACACCAATCGAATCTATTGAATTAAGGAGTAAAAAATTTAATGTAACAAAATATAAGCAAGCTATAGGATCTTTGTTATATTTAGCTATCAGCACGAGACCGGACATATTATTTTCTGTAAGTAAAGCTTCCAGAAAATCCGATAATCCAACATACGAAGATTGGTACAATGTACTAAAAATTTTTAGATACTTGAAAGGTAATCCTAACTATGGAATTAAATTCACTTATACTAATACTTTTAATTTTAATGTTTATGTTGACGCCGATTTAGGTGGTGATAAGGAAACAAGGAAGTCAACTACTGGATTTGTAATGATGATAAACTCAGCTCCTACTAGTTGGTATTCCAAACTGCAACATTGTGTTTCAGTTTCTACTGCGGAAAGTGAGTATTATGGAATTCATGAGTGTGCAAGACACTGTCTCTGGTATAGAAATATATTTAAAGAACTTGGACTTAAGCAGGATGTTATTACAATAAACACCGATAATAAAGCTGCAATTTACAATTGCGAAAATGAAACTATTAATCCGAAATCCAAGCACATCGACCTTCGATATCACAGTATAAGAGAATTAATCAAGAAAGGTTATATTAATTTAAAGTATATAAAATCTGAAAATAACTTATCCGATGGATTTACCAAATATCTAAATTCTACTTTAATGACCAGGTTTAGAAATAATATTCTCTATGATCTAAATAATATTAAACTTTAGGGGGAATGTTAAAAATAAAGTTTAATATTTTAATTAAGTCTTGTATAATTAAGATTTACTTATTTATTAAATTAAATATGTTTTTCATTATTTTGTATAATGTAAAATATTATGAGGCGTATTAATGATGTACATCATATATTTACAATTATAACTAATATAGTTAAATTAAATTTTATTAATGTATATACATTTAAGGATTATGATAATTAATCCTATAATATAAAATATTACTAAAAATATATAGTTATTAAAATAATAATAAAAATAATAAAAATAAATAAAGTGATCACATATCAAAAACTAAAATTTAATAACATAATATTCAAATAATAAGATAATGATTTTAAATATTTTGAATATTAAAACATTTTCACAATTGGTAGATTTTAAAAAACATGAAATATTCATATTATATAAAATATAATTTTTGTGTTATTTTGTTATTTTTTTTAAAATTTTATTGTTTTGTTATTTTTAATTTTTATTTTTAAATTTTTTATTTTACATGTAATCTATTAAATATTAATAAAGACTAAGCAATATTTGCTGCTGTTAAAAACATAAATACATATATAAAATATAAAAGAATTAAAAAGTAAAAAAAAAAAAAAAAAAAAATTGGACATTTGATCATAATAAAATAATAATTATTATGTTTTTGAATCAATACAATATAGGTTAATAAAATTATTATAGATTTAATAAATTCTCTTATATATACGGAAATATTAATAATATGTAATTGTAAAAAAAGGCCAATTTTATCTGAAAAACAATTATATATATTAAATAAATATAATTAATATTACTTATGTTTATAAAATTAATATTTTTATTTATTATTATTTTTTCTTTAATTAATAATACCTTATATTTAATCTTTTTTAAATAAAAATATATTGATTTTAGTGTGAATTTATTATTAAAAAGTAATAATTTCATCATATTTAATATTTTTTTTATAACTTTCATTGATATTGATATTAATAAAATTGAAATATTTATTTTTGATATTGATATTTGATAACAAAATAATATATTTATTAATATTCTAATGTTATTATAAAGTTGTATTTAATTTCTAACTTTTAAGAAAGAATTTATTTTACAACTTATAATAATAAAAATTATAAAGAAAGTTTTGTTCATTTTTTTTATAATAAACTATTAATTTTGCACAAAATTTATTTTATAAATAATTACACAAAAATTATTTATAATTCAAAGAAGTTATATTTTCAATAATATAACTTAAAAATATTAATTATTTATTTTTTAAATTATTAATAACACTTCATTATATTTGACTAATTATTTCTTCTTTTCATAAAAAGTCCCCTTCTAAAATGTTTATTTAACATTTTTCTTTTTTATTGAATTATTATTCTTTTTAGATTCATAGAGTTCTTAACTTAATTTAATATATTTTTAATAATGTAATATAACAAAGATATAAAATAATATATAATAAGATTTTAAGATAATATTTATTATACTAATTTAGAGTAATTAAACCATCATTTTAATATAACTTTTAAAGAATATAAAAATATAATTAATAAAATTAAAATATTTATTTTTGATATTGATATAATATAATAAAATTTTTACTAAATATTTTTGATATTGATATTTTAAAATTTTTTAAAAAAAAAAAAAATAAATAAATAAATAAAAAGAAAGACAATAAAATAAAAATTTTAAAATTTAATTTTAATTAATTTAATTTTTAGATAATGAATATTTTTGAAAAAGAAAAAGAGATGCTTGATCCGAAAAATGATCTTATATTTAAAAATTTATTTGGGATACCTCAAAACAAAGATATAATGATTGATTTTTTAAATAAAATATTGGAATTTGAAGAAGATCCAATTGTAGATTTATTTTATATTAACACAGACACAGAGATAGTTCCTGTAAAAGAAACAAATCAATCCAATGAAGAAAAAGAGGTAAATGATAAAGAAGAAAATAGTGAATTATATGGAAAATTGGGAAAAATGGATTTATTAGTTAATGCATTTATAGAATCACCATCTTCAAATTATAACTTAAGAGAAACAAATGAAAGAAAAAAACGAGATATTGATAAAATAATATATCCTGAAAATATAGATTTACTTGCGAAAACCAGGACGAACAAACTAATTAATATTGAAATTCAAATGAATAATAAAGGTCATATGGGGAAGCGATCATTATACTATGCTGCTGGTATAATTTTCCATTCTTTACCCAGAAATGAACCATATGAAAAAGTACCAGATTTAGTTATGATAAATATATTAAATTATGTTGCCATTAAGGATAGTACGGTAAATAGTGAACAATTTAATAATGAAAGTGAATATAATGCGTAAATAAACGAATTACAAAATAGATGTCACTCTGTATATACTATTCAAAATACTCAAACAAATAAAACAGAAATTTTTGAAAATTCTTTGATTTTTCATTTTATTGAATTGCCTAAATTTTTAAATGAAATAAATAAAAATCAACTTGAATCAGAAAAATATAGTTGGATTAAATTTTTGTTGAAACCTGAAATATATAAAGATACCAAAAAAAAATTATTTAAAAGAGCATATAATTATCTTAATTATTTAGGAACTCGTGGAGAAATTCGTGAAGCGTATGAAAGAATAGAAAAAGTTGAAAGGGATCATTTATCTGCAATGAGTGAATATGGTAAAGAAAAATACATAGAAGGAGAAAAAAATGGAGAAAAAAAATGAGAAAAAAAAGGAAAAGAAGAAGGAAAAGAAGAAGGAAAAAAAATTTCAGGGATTCATTTTGCAATGCTATTGTTGAAACAAGGAATATTATCTCTAGATGAAATTAAGAAGAATTGTAAATTGTCTAAGGATGAATTAAAAATTATTAAAAATTTTATAAATAATCCAAAACGTAGTATTAGGGAATTGGCGATTAGTTTAAATCTGGATATAAATCAATTAATAGAAATTTGTGAAATTATCGATATTTATTATATTGAGAAAGAGGAATTTGATAAAGAAAAAAAAAATAATATTTATTTTATTATAATTAAAATATTGATAATTATTTTTACTTAAACAAAATACAAAATGTATAAATAATAAAAAAAAAAATAGAAATAAAAAAAAAAAATAACATAATAAATAATTGAATAATAAATAATAAATAATAAATAATAAATAATTGAATAATAAATAATAAATAATAAATAATAAATAATAAATAATAAATAATAAATAATAAATAATAAATAATAAATAATAAATAATAATAATAAATAATAAATAATAAATAATAAATAATAATAATAAATAATAAATAATAAATAATAAATGATTAAATAATAAATAATAAATAATAAATAATTAAATAAGAAATAATTAAATAAGAAATAATTAAATAAGAAATAATTAAATAATAAATAATAAATAATTTATATGTACTAAAGGAGTAAAACAATTATTCATGTAAAAATTAATTATTAATATCTGTTTCAGATAAAAACAAAACAGATATTGGTATTTTTTTTTTTTTGGTATGACCATACTCATCTAACTGAAAAAGGAAATATCATTATAGATGAAAGTATTGATGCGTTGTTGAAAGCATTAAATAAATAATTAAAAAAATTTTTTTTTTTTTTTTATAATTATACTCTTTCTCAAATCCTTAATTAGTTATAAATAGCGCTTTTATAAATAGTTTTATTAAATTGATCTTTATTTTCAGATATTAAATTATTGCCTGTACATGATGTATTATTTCTTTTTTGTATATATAATGTTAAATTTTTCTAATAATTTTTTAATAAATCCTTTTTTGGAAATAATAAATTTATTTTTAACTTTAACAATTTTTATTCCAAGAATGTATTTTATTGGTTCACATTTTGAAATTTTAAATTTTCTATTAATTTTATTTATTATAGAAAAATTTTCATTATCATAACCCGTAATAATCATATCGTCTATGTATATGCCTATAATAGCGATTAATACTCCATTTGCTGCTTTTTTAAAAATACATTTTTCAGAATTAAGTTGTACAAATCCATTATCGTTAAGAAATTTTGTAATTTTAATATTCCATTATCGGCTAGATTGTTTTAGGCTGTATAGTGCTTTATTTAATAGCCAAAATCCATTTTTGTAATTTACATCCCCTGGAGGAATGGAAACATAAATGTTTTTGTCCAAATCAGCGTTAAGATAGGCAGCTTTAATGTCTAATTGTTGGAAATTCCATTTAAACTTTGCAGCAATAAAAAGAATTAATTTAATACAGGCAAGATTTAATGTAGGGGAATATGTAAGATCAAAATCTATTCCTTCTTTCTAAATCCCCCTAGCGACCAGTCGTGCCTTAAATGTAATTACATTATTATCTTCATCAGTTTTGGTTGTGAATACCCATCTGGTAGAAATTACATTTTGCCCTTTTGGAATATTTTTAACATAAGTCATTATTTTATTGTCATATAGGTTGTTAAGTTCATTATTAATAACATCCTTCCGATATTCCTTATTTTTATAGGTAATAGCGTTATTGTATGTCATAGAAATATTGGTTGATATTGATATTAAGTTCTTGATATATTTATTATTTTTACTTTTTGTAACATGTTTATTATTATCATGATGATTTTTCTTTATATGAAATTTATTGTTAATGAAATTTTTATTATTTGATTTCTTTTCAGAATTATTTGCATTAAAATTATTATTAAATAGGGTTTGATTTTGTTCAGAATAATTTTTATTCAGTTTATTATTATATAGGATTATATTTTGTTCAAAATTATTTTTATTCAACTTATTATTAAATAAGGTTTGATTTTGTTCAAAATTTTTTTGTTTAAATTATTATTATTGTTAAAAAATCTCAATATTTGTTTATTTATTAACTTTATTTATTTGAAGCAAAAGGCTTATTTTTTAAGAATATATAATTTAATGTTATTTATACATACAAAATACATTTGATGGATCATACATATTTTAATACATTAAATACATGCTTTAATATTAACTATATAAAAGAGGCTTATAATAATAAAAATTTTTTTTAAAACTTTATTCATAAACTATATAAACTATATATTAATATAATATATCCTATTTATTTATAATAAACTATTTAATATTTAAAATTATAATAAAAGTTGTAATAAAATAAAAATATTAATTAAAATGTTAATTAAATTTATAAACTAAAAATACTAATTTTCTAACAATTATTAACCAAGGTTTGATTTTGTTCTGGATTGTTTTTACTTAGTTTATTATTAAATAAGGTTTGATTTATATTATTATAATTTTTTATTTTTTGCTCATTTTTTGAAATATTTTTATTAATAAAAATATTTTTACTTTGATCAAACTTGAAATTATTATTTTTAGCATAATAATGATCGTTTTTATTGTAGTAATTATTATATAAATTTTTATTTAAATTACTATGTAAATTATAGCTATCATAAGTATTTTGGAAGCGCTTTATTGAAATGGGATTGTTATATTCAGGCTTATATTTATTTTTATTAGAAAATTCATTATCAATTTCCATCTGAGTTTCATCTGATTTTTCGTTTAAATTTAATTTTTTAAATAAATTATTAACATCATTTAATTGATAATTAAAATCTTCGTTATTATTATATATACTGTATTAATGAAATTACTACGGTTTGTTAATTGAGTATTGTTGATGAAATTAAAATTAAGGAAGTTGCTGTTGGTCAAATCATTTGTTACATTATCAGAAAGTGAAATATTAGCCGGTTAGTCTTCTATGCATTGAATTTCTCTTACACGATGCATTTTGAAATTTTCATAATCCATAATAAGGTAACTATAGGATTGTTCATCGAATCCTAGAAAAATTCCTTTGTTAGCGTTGGAGTTAAATTTTCCTTTATCTTGAGAATAATCCTTATAATAAGCAATACAATTAAATACTTTTATGTATTTTAAATTGACTTTTTTATTGTAAAAGATTTCTTCTGGAATTTTATTATCAATACCACTATGTGGTACTTTGTTATATATATAATTTGCGTAGGTAACGTCAAAATCCCAGAAGTATTCAGATAATTTGCTCCAAAATAATAAGGTTTTTGCACATGAAATAATGGTTTGATTAAACCTTTCAGCCAGACCATTATTTTCAGGATTATAAGGTGGGGAATAGATTTTTCTTATTCCATTATTTTTACAAAATTCTAAAATTTTTCTTTTATTATATTCTCTACCCATTATCTGATTTAAAATATTTAATTTTATTTTCATTAAAAATATTATTCAAAAATTTGAACATATTGATAATTACATCAATAATTTCGATTTTACTTTTTAACAAAAATATTTATGTAGCCGTGGTACCCGCGTGGCATGACGCCGTGAAGAGGCAAGCTGCAAGTCAGACAGGGTATACTATCAGATTATCCAAAAGTTTTGTTAAATAATAATAATTAATAATTTAATATTAATAATAATAATAATAAAAGTTATAATAATAATAAAAAAAAAAAAAAAAAAAAAACTTGGGAAAACTTTAGTTTTTGTAGTAACTTTATTTAATTATAGATTATAAATAAAAAAAAAATAATAATAAAAAAAAATAATAAAAAGTTAACAAATTTACGAAGTTAATATTCGAGTAAGACAGTGTTAGCTTGCAGGATATTAATTTCATAAACTCTTATTTACAATTTTGCAAGGTTTTGTAGATTGTAAACGCGAGTATCTCAAGGAACAAATCCTTGACAATTAGGCAAATACGCCCTAGAACTGGAAAACCTTCACGCTGAAGGCAACTACACACTTCAACAGGTGATAGTTTGTTCACTTGCGCAGAAAATAAGAGGTAGGTCAGGTTCGATCCCTGATAAAACCCTAGTCATTCTTGCGAAGTGACGTTAAAATATATTGTTTTTTTTTAATTTTATTTTAGGCTTTTATAAATTTGTTCGCCTATTATTATTATTATTATTATTATTATTATTTTATTTTTCAATAAAATTAAAAAAATATATATATATATATAGATTTTTCCTTTTATTAAAATAATAAATATTTCATTAATAAATTTTTTTAATAAATAATAAATTAAATTTTTCTTTAGTGTAGAACAAACTTTTAATAAAAAAAAAAAAAAAAAAAAAAAAAAAAAAAAAAAAAAAAAATTTTTTTTTAATTAATAATAAATATTAAATTAATCAGCAAAATTTTTTTTTGTAGTACAAATTTTTAATTTTTTTTTTATTAAAATAAGAATAAATTATATAAATAAAATTTTTTTTTCTATAATTAATAATTCTAAATAATAAATTGTAATTTTTTTTTATGTTTAAAAGTTTATCTTATTTTTTTTATATATACATGTAAAAAATATATATATAGTATATATATAATTAGATTATTAATATTAATTTTCAAATAAGTATATTATTTTTATTATTTTATATTATTAAATTTTTTTTTATAATGGAAACTTTTATAATTTAAATTTTTTTTATTGAAATTTTTATAATTGAAATTTTTTTTGTGTGTGTTAAATTTTCTATCATTCGTTATATAATTAATTAAATTTTAATTAAAAAGAAAAATATAAATAAGCTGTCTTACAACTCTCTACGCGGGATAGTTGAGCACCCACACATAATACTTTATTGTTTTGATCTTGTTGATACTGGGAAGGATACGTTATTATCTTCTTTATTACTAACAATAAGTTAGCCAAATTAAAAAGAATTTAATATTGCTACCTTCTTTTTATTAAGTCTCTTAGTAATTAACAATCGACATTATCAACTTATCAATAAAGAGCTAAGAGGACTTATTGTAAGAAGGGTTAACAAGCTATATATTTGATGGTTCAACACTATATAGTTTGGCTTGTATTTTAACTTTTTATTTAATATTTCATTAAATATTAAGGCAAAGAATTAATAGAATAATAAATATATACAAAAAAAAAAAATAAAAAAAAATAAAAATAAATATATATTATTATTATTATTTAAGTATTTATACAATTTGTTTTATGTTATATTAATTATTTTAATAAAAGAAATAAATATATTAAATAAAATTAAATAAAGAAGTTATTACTACAAATAAATTAAAAAAATTAAGATATACATATTCTGTGTCTTAAGAGAATATAATAAATATTAAAATTCATAATAAAAAACTTCAGATTTTCAAATTGCGTTTTTGAGTCTGAATTTTAATTTTTTTTGTTTCAGATTGTCGAAGGGTGTTTTCGAGTCTGAATTAATTTATTAGATTTTCAGAGAGAGATTCTGAGTCTGAATTATTATTGGAATAAAGAATTGGATTGTCAGAGGGTTTTCTGAGTCCATCATTATATTATTATAAAACAAAGATAAATTTATTTTTTTTTTTTAATAGTTATTAAATATATTTTTAAAGTAAACATATTTTTAAATTGGATATCATAGCATTAATACCATTTTTAAATTTTCAAATGGCTGAAAATAAAATTAATTTTAAAGAATTAAAAAAAGAATTAAAAGGTATCGAGAAAATTTCAAAGGAAAATCTCTATATCAAATCTTGGGAATCAGAAATCCGATTATGGATAAAACTTGAGGAAGTTACTGATTCCAAAACGATTTTTACCTCCTGCTTACTCACGTCTACTGGAGAGCCTCGCGAAGTTATCCAGGATTTAATTGACAGTTACATTACCGATTCTGAATCAGAAAGTGAGGACGAAGAAGAAGAATCTGATTCAGAAGAAAAGAAAAAGGATGAAAATCCTTCCTTAAAGGAAATTATAGAAGCACTAGAAACTTTTTATGGTCTTAAAGAAGACCAGAATATGTTACTTCGTGAGCTCCGTGACTTAAGAATTAAAAGAAACAAGCGAGTATAAGACTTTAATACTCGTTTCTGATCCATATATTTGAAATTAGATAAGAAAAGGAAGAAGAGTGTCAGTGTTCTCGATTATATTGATGCTCTTAGGAAAAATGAAGAAGCTTGGAAAAGGGTCTCCCTTAAGGATGACATTTCTTTAACTAAATGAATCAAAACTTTCTCATAATTTTTGGGAATTTGCTGTTGATACAGTAAATTATATTCACAATCGCTTACCCCATCAGGGTATAAACAATAAAATACCATTTGAGATTCTATATAATAAACCTGTTGATTACAGCATATTTAGAGTCTTTGGATGCAGAGTATTTATCTTTATACCAAAAGAACTACGATCCAAATTCGATAATAATTCACACCCTGGAATTTTCTTAGGATATTGCAATAACCCATCATCTTATAAAATTCTTGATTTAACCAACAATAAAATCGTGCTATCTCGAACTGTCCAATTTTTTGAAAACGATCCTGGAAATTCAGTCTTACTAAACTATAATTCCAATAACGAATTCAGGGTGAATGATTACTCAGTCAAAAATTTTTCAAACAATAATTATAACAATTATAATTATCAAAAATACAACAACAACAATCACAACTATCAAAACAATTATAATAATATTAACGATTCACAATATAATAGCAATATTTTAAGAAATAAAAATAAACATAAAACTTATAAAAAACAAAAACAAAATAAAAATGATAATCCAGAAGATAATAATAATTCAGAAAATGACAACATTACTTCAAATAATATCAACATCAATAATGAAAACAACATTAACAATACTAGTAATAATACTTTCAATAATAACAATAAAAATAACACTAATAATCAAAGTAATATCTATATCAATGATTCATCAATCAATAATAATAATAAATTAAACAACAATAATATTTGCAACACTAATACAAGGAACTATAGAAATAATGAATTTAATAACAATAATATTACCAATAATCTTAATAAAAATTATGATAATATTCCTAATAAAAATACAACTGAAGAATCTAATATGGAAAGTACAATTAATTACGTAAATAAATTAAATAATACTAATAACAAAAAAATTGAAATATCCCACTATCAACACAATACAACAAACAATAATATAAATAAAAGAAACATTAATTATGAAGCAAAAACATCAAACAAAAGAATAAAATATAGTGATAAGAATATTTCAAAATTAAATGAAGAAAACAGTATATACAGAGAACCATATTACTTTAAAGATATATTTAACCTTAAAGATAAAGAGCAATGGATGGAAGCCGTAAATGAAGAATTAAAAAATATGGAAAAGCTAAATGTTTTTCAGATTGTAAATTCAGTTCCAGAAGGATCTAACGTTATATCATCGCGTTGGGTATTTAAATATAAAAGAGACTCAAACGGTAATATAATAAAAAGAAAAGCAAGATTAGTTACGAAAGGTTATACGCAGCAGTATGGAATTGATTTCAAGGAAACGTTTGCTCCAACTTTAAAACAAGATACAATAAGAATTATCACAGCAATAGCTGTTCAGCATAATTTTAATATCGAACAAATAGACATTAACTCTGCATACCTTAATGCAGATTTAAAAGAAGATATATATATGAAATCTCCCGAAGGTCATCATTCATTCAATAAATGTTTTTGGAAGCTTAAAAAAGCCCTTTATGGCTTAAAGCAAGCTGGAAAAGAATGGAACGAAAAATTGAATAATGAACTTCTTAAATTAAATTTTAGAAGAGCTAAGAGTGAACCTTGTATTTATTTTAAGACAGATAGGAATAATAAAACAATATGCATTTTGTCGGTATACGTAGATGATATATTAATTGCCGGAACAGATCATGAAATCAAAATTGTAAAAGATTCAATAAAAAGAAAATTTAATATTAAAGATATAGGTAATGTAGAATTCGTTATAGGAATTAAATTTAATAAGATCAGAAATGGTTATATTTTACATCAAATAAGATATATTAACGATATATTATTCAAATATGAAATTAATAAACTTACACCATCAAAAAATTTAATACCAGTAGAAAATAATAAATTGAAATGCATAAAATTTAATGAAACGAAATACCGAAGTGTCATTGGAAACCTATTATATCTTGCTATCTGTACCCGACCTGATATCCTATTTGCTGTGAGCAGAGCGGCAAGAAAATCCAATAACCCTAACTTAGAGGATTGGAATAATGTTCTTAAAATATTCAGATACTTAATGTACACAAAAAACTATGGTATAAAAATTGAAAAAGGTATTAACCTTAAGGTTTATGTCGACGCAGATTTCGCTGGAGACTCAATCACAAGAAAATCTACTTCAGGATTCCTGATGATGATGGGAAGAACTCCAACCCGTTGGTTCTCGAAATTGCAACATTGCGTTTCTACCTCAACGGCCGAAGCTGAGTATTATAGTTTAAGCGAATGCGCAAAGCATTCATTATGGTATAAGAATTTATTAAACGAACTTGGAATAAAAATTAATAATGTAAAAATTTTCGTCGACAATAAAGCAACAATATATAATAGTGAGAATCAGTCAATTAATCCCAAGTCGAAACACATTGATATTCGGTATCATCATATTAGAGATCTTGTTAATAAAGGATTAATCAAATTGAATTACATAAACACTAAAGAAAATTTAGCCGACGGATTCACGAAATACTTAAACAATACTTTAATGGATAAATTTAGAATTTCCCTTCTTACTAAAATTGAATAATATAGTGTAAAATGTGCTATCTTTTTTTTTTCTTATATATAATAAGTTTTTTTTTAAGAAAGCTCTCCTAATCAAATTAAAAGTAGTATAATTTTTCAAAATCTATTTTCATTTTTTTTTTTTTTCTTTACATCAAGTTTTTTTTGAAGCTAGATTTTAGGGTGAATGTTAAAAATATATTTTAATATAAAATTTAATCTATGATTATCCAATATTTTACAAATACAAAATACTCGAAATACTATAAAACGTGCTTAAATAATAATCCTAATTTTTTTTTTATCTCTTTAACAATAAAAAACCTTAATATATATATACGATCATACATACTTAATTATATATAATTATAATAATAAATATTAATATATAATAAAGAATATAAAACATCTTTACTTAAACACAATTATAATATTATCTTAATTGTGTGTTTATTAACAATTTTATATAATTTATTAAAATAATTTCAATAATAAATATAAGTGAATAAATATATTAAATTTAAATAAATTATTTTAATTAATCTTTTCATTACGTTATTACAACATTTATAAAATTAAAAATGCAAAAATAATAAATAAATAATAAGTTAAATAATAATAAATAACAAATACAGATAATTGAATAAAGTAGAAAAGGGAAATGATCATATTGATAAGGATTATCATAAAATTAATATTAAATTTAATTTGTCATTTTTTATATATTTTATTTTATTGTTTTTTTTATATTTTATTGTTATTTTATATTTTATTGTTATTTTATATTTTATTTTAATTTATTTACACTAAAAGAAAAAATTAAAATAGTTTCTTTATGTATAAAAAAATGTGATTTATGAATTTTTCTTTTCATTATCACTATTATTCATATGGAATAACTGTTTTAGATTTTTTTTAATCTTAAAAATTATTTATTTTGATTAAAAAATATTAAAGCTTATTAGGATTCTTTGCTATTCTAAGTCATATTAAAAAGTATTAGTTGTTGTCACCGCCTGCGATAATTTATTGAATTTACTTAATAGATATATTTGTTTTACATTAAGAGATATTAAATCATACATAAAAATAATAAACAAAAAACCAACCAAATATTAAATGATTAAAAAAAAAAAAAAAAAAAAAAAAATTAAATAACAATAATAGTAATAAAAATAATAAGAAATAGTATAATAATAGTATATTATGAAATATTTGAATATGTAAATAATAAAAAAAAAAATAGAGGTTTAATATATATATATAAATATAAATTTCTTTATTAATTTCAGAAAGTGAGTTTTATATAATGAATTATAATAAATATTTCATATACTACAACGAATGCTTCCTCCTATATTTTAAGTAGGGCTTATACAAATAGTATATATGGCACAATCACCAGTAGTTCTATAATTGTAAAAGTAACCGAAAAATACATTATTCAGGACAACTTTGACAATAATCTTCATATTTTTAAAAGTATTAATGAAGTTGCTTTCATTTTGGATGGAATGATAAGTAGTCTCGAGGATAGAAAAAATTTACATGCCTATCACTGTATCGAGGGAGAATGTAAGGAGATCTTCGATTACATCAAAATGGGAAACACAGATGGCTACTACCGACTTATTAATGGTGGTGAAAAAGTAACAAATGGTCAAAATATCTGCACTTCAAAAAGATTTTAGTAATTTTGAAACTACTGGTAGTAATTTTTTTATTTTTGGAAAAAAGCTAGTGTTCCTATGATCACTGAGGACCCAACAACTTTTACCCTCATTAAAGAAATATATTGGAAATTCCGATAAAACTATTCTAGAAATCACCAATAAAGGTAGAACCTCAAAATAAAAATTAGATTTTAATTCCAATTTTTTTTTTTTTTTTAAAATAGTAGATGTACATTCTATAAAAATTGATAAATAATAATGATAATAACCACAGAAAAATGGTATATTTTTTATATATAGTTGAAATCAATACCTAAAAAAAAAATTATTTTCATATAAAAAATAAAAAGTTCTCAATTATTTTTATTTATTATCTTACAATACCAATGAAATTGTGACTACTTAAAATAAAAGCACTTCTTATTTTATTTAAATATTAAACTTATGAGAAAAAAATAACCATCAAAATTTGATGTAAATAATATATTGTGTAGAAAAAAATAATTATTTAATGTTAATTTTTATTTATATTTTTATATATATTTTTTATTTTTAAATATGTTTTTAATTTTTATATATATTTTTTATTTTTATATATATATTTCATTTGTAAAAATTTTTTAATAAAAAAAAATTTAAAAAGTATCATTTTAACTAATTTATTTTTGGAATAATTAAAAAAAAAAAAAAAAAAAATAAAAAATAATCAAAATAAAGTAAAAAAATATAAAAAATATTAATTTTACTTATTTCAATCTTTTAAAGTAAAGTCTACTTTAATTGTTCTTGTAATACCAATTAAATTAATAAAAAAAATTATTTTTTTACTATTATTTATATTTTCTTTTATTTATAAATTTTTTTTTATATTGTATAAATACAAGAAATACATTTCCATAAATTTTTATATTATATACTATATATAATATATATTTTTTTATCCATTTGTATTTAACAATTTTTTTATTATAAATTTTATACTCTAATACTCTAATATTATTTTTATTATAAATATTAATATTATTACTATTATTACCACACAAGAATCGTTTCATAAATAATTATAAAAAATTATTTATTAATATTTATATAATAATTTAGTCAATTATAATTATAATAATTATATCAAATAAAATTGTTTATTATTAAATATTATTAAATATTATTATTAATTGTTACTTAAAAATTTAGGAATCTTTTTCATTATTAATATTATTAATCATTTTAATATTTATTATTATTTATTATTTATTTAATAATAAAATCTTTTTATTATTTTTACTATATTTAATATTTTTAATATTTTTATTTTATCATTAAATATTGAAAACTATTTTGATTATTATAAATACTTTTTATTATTATTTTTTTTTTGTAAAGTGTATTTTTAGAATTTCCTAAATGAACATTTTAAAAAATAAAAAAAAATATTTATTTTTGTATTTTTTGTATAGAGTATTGATAAATATAAGTAAAAATTAAATATATAGGTGTATATATGATTAAATATTATTTTGTAATACATAACAACAAATTTAAATACCTTCTATATTTTTTTTTAAAAAAAAAACAATAATAGTTTATTAAGAAGTGGTACTTTTCTTACGCAAGAAATACTTTTTTTATATATTTCTTAAATTTACCGAAAAATGTATCTCATTAAACTTAAAATTTTTAGGTAGAATGAAATAAATTTTATTATTAATGGCATTATTTTCTTCTCATACTTTTTTTTCTGACAATAGGCTTTATTCTTATATCTTTGTATGTTTTTAAGTAAATATATGATTTTTGTTCTATTAAAAAATTAATTTTTAATATAACATTCTTTGAGTTCTAATCATTCCTAAAATATTAAGAAAACTTTAAAATTTTTTGAAATATAAATTTCGTGAAATGAATTGAGATTTCAATTTAGAAAAAAAGTATTTATTTTTTAATCATTTATATATCAAAAGCTTCAAAATTAAGTGTAGAATACGAATAAAGACTTTTTTTCATATTTTTTCATAGTGAAATTTGTTGAAAAACAAGTCTTTCTTTTATTTTTTTTTTTTTTAAATTTTTTCTTAAATTTTTAACCAAAAATGTTTGGTAAAAAAATTTCATGGTATAGTAAAAAAAAAAGAAAACTTTAATAATTATTAAAAAAATATATATATTAATTAAAAAATTTTTGAAACTTTATTTCATAGTAAAAAAAAAATAAGTGAAAAGAAAAGTAAAGGAAAAAAGAAGTTGATGAAAAGAAAAAGTGTAGTAAAAGGATATTTAAAAGTTGATTAAAAAACAAAATATAGAATAGTTTATGTTATTTTTACTTTCAGTAAAAATTTTTTTATTAAGCAATATTATATAAGAAGATTGTCTTTTTAAATAGTTTAATTATTATTAAAATAGTTTTCATTCATTCTTATTACATATCTTTTAAATTTGAGATTTCTAAAATAATTAAAATTAAAAAGTTCATTTGTATAATAAAAATAATAATTAAATTAAAAAAAAAAAAAAAAAAGAATAACAAATAAAGATAAATTTTTATTATTTTCAGTTTTATAATTTTAAAGAATTATTATATATATATTTAAATATAGTCAAATTTTAATTATGACTTCTTACAAGCAAAATTTTAATGTTATTTATATTAATATTAAAGTATATTAGGCTTGTGGGTGCTATTAAATAATGTTAATAATGTATTAGCAGGTACTGCAGGTATGTTTTAAAGTTATATATAATGGAATATTTAGTAGATAAAAATAAATTATAAACGGTATTATGAATTAAAACCAAAAAGAAATAACACAATATAGGAGATAATAGTTTAATAATAATATAAAAAATTACTATTAGAAAAATAATAATAAATTTAAACAAAACTACATCAAATGAATTAGAATAAAAGTAATTTAAATGTTTTTATTAAAAATAAAATTTGTAATAATAAAAAAAAACAAAAATTTCATTATAAATAGAGATAAAAAATAAAATAATACTTAATTTATAAATTTATTTCAATTTATTTGATAATTTTTAAATAATATTAATAAATTCAATTTATTGCAAAAAAATAATTATTCAATAGTCGAAATATCAATCTGCGATGCAGATTTAGATGTCTCAACAACAACGGATTGCAGTGGATATGATACTAACGTAGCAACAGAATATTGTGTTAAAGGATTAAAAATTTATGGAATATACAATGGGGATGCTGTATGTAAAGAAGACTTAACTGCATCCTCTGTTAAACTCTATAAATTAGATGGAAATAGCATTGTTGAACAAACTTTAGGAAGTGGAAGTTTTTCAAGTGATAAGGCAAAATTAGCCATCATTCACTGTAATACTTCAGAGTGTAAGCAAACCCCCGGTATTGTTAAGGATTCAACGACTTTTTACTCTATCTTCGATGATGACAGTAAAACTAATGATGCAGATGCAGGAACAGCATGTACTGCTACAACAGCAGTTGGAAAACTAGCGAGTGATAAGAAGCTTTGCTTAAAAGAGAATGCGGCAGGAGACGCATCAGCCACGAAGGCTTCCTCCAATGGTTCCTATCTTTTAAGTAGTGCTGATTCTGGTAGTGTATTTGGTAGTGGTTCTATAATTGTAAAAGTAACCGACAACTACATTATCCATGACAACTTGGATAATAATCTTCATGTTTTTAAAAACTTTAATGAAGTGGCTTTCACCGTGGATGGAACGATAATTGGTCTCGAGGATAGAAAAAATTTACATGCCTATCACTGTAAAGACGGAGCATGTACGGAAACCTTCGGTTACATCAAAATGGGAAACACTGATGGCTACTATCGACTTATTAACGGTGGTGACAGTGAAAAAGTAACAAATGGTCAAAATACATGCACTTCAAAGGATTATGGTGATTTTGATACCACAGGTAGTAATTTTTGTCTTGGGGAAAAGGCTACTGTACCCATGATCACTGGGGACGCAACAACTTTTACCCTCATTCCAAATAAGAAAGCCAATATATTTAGTGCAGCCGGAAGCGATGACAATAACATCATGCTTTACTCGACGAAGTATGCTCTCGTTCTCGACAATTTCAATGGTAAGGATGAAAATAAGTATATATAAATGAGAAGTAAGATAAAATATAGAAAATATAGGAGAATGGAAAATTTAAAAAATAAAATAGCACTGATAATAATAAGTTTTAACATCATACTTTGAAAAAACAATAAATATTTAAATATTTTTAAGTCTTTCATTTGAATTTATGTATTAATTGAATAGAAAATTAATATTTGAAATTGTAGTATTGGTACATTTAAAATATTTTGAATTTTATCTTTTAAAATTTCATAGATATTTAATTAAGTATCTTTTATTTTTATTTTTGGTTTTCCACATTTACCTTTTATTCATGGTAACATAACCTATTTTTAAAATTAACGTTTATTTATAGGTGTCGACAGTGAAAAATATATTATCAAATCCAATGGAAAATTTATCGAGTACTCTTATGCTAGTGATGGAACTAAATATACAGTTGCCCAAGAAACAGGAACTAAAATAGCTGAGAAGCTAGGAGATGGCTTCTATCACATCTCCGATCTCAATGATATTTCAGATAAGACCAAAATCGGCCTCTTTAACTGCAAGAGTGGATCTTGTAAACAAACTGTGGGTTATATTTCGAATGATGGTAATACCTTCTATACTGTGTCACTGACCGGTTCGTCAAGCACTACTGAAATTGACTGTAGTTCAGGTAATATTGGTAAGTTAGACACTAGTAACAAATTATGTCTTACTTCAAGTGGAAGTGATAACGATGTAGCAAACTTCCTTTTGAATGTTCCAACTGGAAATGCCAGTGTATTCGGAATTTATGCTGGTAAGAGTATTGTCATTTCAATTAGCGATTCCTCTAAAAGTATCGTTTACAACAACTACTATTCTAGTAAGTAAACTTACTTTTTTAATAGTGATTTTATAAATAAATAATCTATAAAATAATATATTGTAAATGCGATAGGAATATCATTTATAAACACTATTTAAAATGTATACTATTAAAGTATTTATATATATGTAGTAGAATTGTTTAATACACAAAGAAAAGTTTTTTATAAATTTTTAAAAAATATTATTATTTTATCTAAATTATTGAATTGAAACTCGAATTAATTTATAATATATTAATTAATAATAGCTGGACCACTACTTATTGATAAAACTACCACGAAAGAGGCAGATATTAGTGGCGATATCAGTGGAAGTAAAACTAATTTAGAATTATACATCTGTAATGGGGACGGTATATGCTCTCGTGCATTAGGTTATATTAAAGATGGAGCTACTTCCGCAAATTATATTTCAATTTCAAAAACAGACAGTACTCAAAATAAATTATCGAGTGAGGATGAAGTAAATTTCGTTACAGATTGTACGAGTAGTTCAAACGCCGGTAAAATTAAAAATGATGATTTCAATCTTTGTGTGGGAGATAGTGGAGTAACTTATCCATCAGCTGACGGTCATCTCGTGGTTCATAATGGCTCAAATTATATATTCATTAGAACAACAGATAACGGTTTAATCACGAAGGAACAAATTGAAGGTGAATATTAAAGTTTAAATAATGATGGGTATTAATAAATATTATTAACAAATAGTATTATATAAATGAAAATGACTTATTTATAATTTTTTATTTTAAGAATAAAAAATGAAAATCGTTTAAAAAATATATAATATATATAAGAAAAATTAAAGTTAAAAATAAAATAAAAAAAATTAATTACAGAAAGAAAAGAAAATTATAAATAGAAATTATATGAAATAGTAAAAAAAAAAAGAAATAAATTAGATATAAAAAAAGTATTTAAAGGAAAAATGAAATAGGAAAATTTATTTATAACAATATTATTTAAGTAAATTGTTAAAAATATTATTAAATTTGAATATCCTATTCATCAGTAGTATTAGAATGATAGATGAAAATCAAAAAAAAAAAAATTATTATAAAATTTCATTTTTAATTTCAAATTGATAAAATGAAAAAAAATGAAAACACTAATTAATATATCTATTTATAATTTTTTTTTTTCAAAATATTTATTTTTTTTTTTCAATAAATAATTAGTATCCGGTACCGGAACGGTATTGATTAACAAAAATACCCTTAAGAAGTTGGATTTCCCAGCCACTGCAGCTAATATTGAGGCTGAATTAGACGATCTAGTCCTGTATTACTGTGACACCTCGAAGAAGGAATGTAAACAGACCTATGGCTATATAAAATCATCGGATGCTGTTCCTTCTATTTATGCCATAAGTAAAACGAAAAATACTTTAGTCACCGGAGCTGATGATTGTACCGAGATAGGAAGTATTCTGGCGGATTCTGGAAAGCTCTGTATTGATGCTGTTGATGATCATGCCGTCGATTTCATTAGCGATAGCTCAATCATTAATTATGCTCTGGTTGTTCCTGCTTCTAATATATTTACAGAAAGTGATTCTAGTACTGACAGTATTCTAATTCAAGGGGTGAAGAATGTCTTTTTCCATTATACCTATGGAAGTAAGTATCACAAAAAAAAAAAAAATAAAGAAAAAAATTAAATAATTTATTTTTTACATGATAAAAAAAATATTTATTAACACTATTTTTATCTATTATTTTTTTTATGAAAAAAATTTGTAATATGATACATTTTATTTTCTTTTAAATAATATTAATTCTCTAAACTATAAAGTTACTGAAAATTCCAAAAAGTATCTTATAAAGATTGATAGCGTTTTAAAAAAGTTTACCTACACCGCAGAAGGAACGAAACTTACCCCTGAAACCACCGATGGTGTGATGGCAGTCGAAAAGATCGTCGATGGAAGTATCTATATTGAAGCTGCTACTTTAGCAGACACCAATTACTTATATCACTGTCGTGAAGGTGACTGTATTCCAACTGTAGGTTATATCGTTGTTGGAAGCGGGGGGTCGGAGACGCTCATGAAATGTTCCTCTAATGGCTGTAGCAGTACGCCTGCTTCTTCAGAATTAGTGGACAGCTGTGCCGATGGAAGTTACGGTAAAATTAAACTGGATACTACTATTAAAAGTTGTATCACTGGTTCTGATTTTACAGATGTGGATAATACAAAAATTTATATAGTAGGCTCTGGTACTAGCTATAAGAAATTTGTTGGTAATTTGGCTAAAACCATATTAGAAGTTTCAGATCCAGGTAAAATACAATTTAATTTAGAATATTAAAATAAAGCATTTTGATATAATAAATATAGCTTTTTTTTTTACCTTTTTTTTTTTTTTATTATTATAATTTTATTTTTTGGTTTAATTTTGAAAAAAATATATTAAATGTTTTCTATAATATACGAAATTAATATTTCTATATTACTTTATTCCATTTATTTTATAAAATAATATTTTGGTTTACAAAACTTTTATATTTCATTTTCGTATCAATAAAAGATGGTTATTATCTTATTAAAACTGATGATATTGAAGTTGAAGCTGCTGCTGATACAGCCGGTACATTGTTAAGTTGTATTGGAGGAACATGTACGGAGTCAACTACAACTGGTTCTTATCCTAATGCCGGTGGTGATTTAATTATTAAGTGTGATGAAGAGGGCTCATGCAAACTAAAAAGTGATGCTACTGTAGGTTATCAACTAAGTGTAAATAAAGATTTGATATATTGCTCAACTAGTAGTAAATGTTTGAAAGTTGAAGCACCTTCTGGATATTACATTGATGTCAGTACAGCTGGTAAAGTTATCTTTTGTGACCCTAATGAACAACACAAATGTACCGGAATAACTGGAATCACTTCAAAAGGTTACGGTTATCTCGATAGCTCAGATCTACAACACACCAAGGTGATTACCTGTCCAGGAGGAGGAGGAGCATGCACATCTGCAGCATACAATAATGGTGCAGCAGGAGTAACTCAATATGTCATTGATGCCTCAAACCCAAAGAATTTGATCTCCTGTCCTAGTGGTGGTAAATGTGTTTCAATTCCTGCTAATACAGGCTATTCCCTATATACTTATGCTACAGACACCGATTATACAATTAATTGTAGTGCAGCCTTGGGTGGTTGTACCTCTGCCAAGGCCCTCAGTCAATGTGTTGAAGAATCTACAACTAATGATAAATGTCAAAATGAGGATGAAGATCTTGCTGATGGTTATTATCTTTCGTCTTCCAATGGAAAGATCTATAAATCTTCTACTAGTGCTTGTAGAGAACAACCAGATGGAAAAATCTATATCTTCCAGAAAAAGAGCTCAACACCTTCCTATGTTGACGTGGATAGTGGTGACACTACCGATTACATAATTTATTCCTGTAGTAGTGGTAAGTGTACACAAATGGTGGATACCAACTATTTAGATGTCTCCAAAGGTATATTATATAGCTGTGGCGTTGACGGGGTATGCTCTCAAGTAGCCAATTCTGTTGTTGGTTACTACGCCAGTGGTCTTCAAACCATTCTCGATGGTCGTACAGACTATGGTTATGGAGGTCTTATTCAATGTACATCGACATCGGTGAGTAGTTGCATCAATGTTAAAAATGAAAAAGGTTTCTATATCAATTCAGAGAGTGGAAAGAGTATTATTGCCTGTGATGGAAGTCAGTGTACCCAATTAAACGAAGCGGACTACACCAAATGTACAGGACGGATCGGTAGTCTTAAGATAGTTAATGATGGAGGAAAGAAATATTATCTCTGTAAAACGAGTATTGATACGGAAGATGATACTAACCAAATAGAAATTATGGTGGGAGCAAGTACTTCCTCAGTAGACTTAGAGGTTGCAGCAAATATCTTCCCAGGTATTTCAGAAGCAAGTAGTATTAGTGTAGTGATCGATAGTGACGGTAGTGCTGCCATAAAAACAGGATCTGGTAAGTAAAGCAAAAACAATAAAAAAAAATATTAGTAATAATTTATTTACTTAAATAAACCTATTAGATATTTAAAAAATCATTTTTTATATCATATCGTCACAAATTGAATAATTATTTTATAAGAATAATAAATTTAAAAAACTTTTATTTCTAAATATTAAAAGTGAAATGATAAAAATAATAAATATTTATGAAGATAAATAAACTATTAAAATTAGATTCATTACATAAAAAATAAATATATAAAAAAATAATAGTATAAATAAAAATTAAATAAACATTCCAATGAATTAAAAGAGATTAAAATAAAATTATGTTCAACTATAAATTCAATAAAATTAGTTTAAAAATGAACGTAAAGATATCAAAAGAAAAAGATAATATATTAAATAAAATAAAATAAAATGACTTTATGATATTTAAAATATAAATACAAATAAATACAAAAAGGATCCAATAATTAATTAAATTTCAAATTAAAATCAAGTGTCATATACTAACATTATCAATGATAATACTAAATAATATCAATATACATATATCTATAAATTTATACTAAAATACTTTTTTTTTTATTTAACTATTTCAATAGATGATGTAGCAAACATCGTCTGTAATGTGACTAATGGTAACAAATGTAAGGATGGTACTTATACTCTCGTAGATACTGATCTCTATTACTGTCCAACAGAAGATTTACCTTGTGAAAGTATTAATGAAGTTGGATACTATATTAGCGATGCTGAGCATATCTACTATTGCCAAATTGTTGATCTCTCTCTTTTCTGTGGTTTAACCGAAGCTGCTGAAACCTGTGACTCTAACACCATTGGTAAATTGATTTACACCGATAACAAGTTTAGTATTTGTCTTGTGGAGGGTGTTGAAATTGAGCTTTCTTCTTCGAATTCTGGAGACTATGCATTAGGTTACCGTGTAGGTAACATATTCGGTATTACAACAGGGACTTCTTATGCCATTATAACAGTAGGAGAAAAGTCAGTCACCCTTAATTCAAACTATGATAATGGACGTAAATTTGCCTATGTTGATGTGACTACAACTGGAAAATTCAAATTCATGACAAATACTTCCATGTGTCCTACGAATAAGGAAGATGGAATGATCGAATTAGAATGTACAAATGGTATATGTAGTCCTCCATCTTAAATCATCTAATAATCGTATACTTGAAAAATAAAATTTAAAGTAATATAAATAATTAAATTATTGATAATAATAAATATTTTTTTTTTGTAAAAACAGCCATAATTAATTATTAAAATGTTCATAGTAATGTAAATTATTATTATTCCAATTTTAATTTTAATTCTTCATAATATTACTTTTATTATACATACATGATAAAAAAAAATAATGTACACTTTTAAAATAATTATTCATGTAATTTTTGAATTTATTTCATAACTTAATATAATTAAAAGATAATAACTAAAAATTGTATTATTTATTTATTTTTTTTTAAAAAAAAAACAACATAAACCACCTTTAAAGCATCTTTACTAAAAAAAAAAATAAAATTATTTTTTTTATTATTTATTAAATTTGTTTATCGTATTTTTAAAACATTAATTTATTTTATTAAAAGAAAAAAAAACTAATTTAAATTAATATTCACTAATAATATATTTTGTTTTAAAAAGAAAATAAAAAATAGGAAATCTTTTATTAAAGGAAGCTAATTTTAGAGATTTTCTTCTGGAAAAAAATTTAATAATTAAATTTTATTTATGTTGCTTAAATTCTTTTTTATTTTTTATTTTTTCAAAATATTAATTTAAAGTAAAATGTTTTAATCATATAATTTATGCTTATTATGAAAAAAAAAAAAAAAAAAAAAAAAAACATTTCTAATTAAAAAAAAAAAAAAAAAAAATTCTGTATAATAATAAAAAGGTATAATTAGAAATTTTTATTGCATTTTTAATATTCGAATCATTTCCATTAGTTTATTCCTATAAAATAATAAATATTATTCATTATTAGTATTAAACATACATATTATAAATAATTAAAAGTAGTTATAAAAATTAATAACTTTCATTTTATTAATTTTATAATAATAAATAATAAATAATAAATAATAAATAATAAGAAAATAAAAAATAATAAATAATTAATAATAATAATAAATAATTATATAATAAAAATAAATAATAAATAATTATATAATAAATAATTATATAATAAATAATTATATAATAAATAATTATTATATAATAAATAATAAATAATAAATAAATAAATAATAAATAATAAATAATTGAGTAATAAATAATAAATAATAAATAATAAATAATAAATAATAAATTATAAATAATAAATAATAAATAATAAATAATAAATAATAAATAATAAATAATAAATAATAAATAATGGAATAATAAATAATAAATAATAAATAATAAATATTAAATAATAAATAATAAATAATAAATAATAGTAAATAATAATAGATAATAAATAATAAATAATAAATAATAAATAATAAATAATAAATAATAAATAATAAATATTAAATAATAAATATTAAATAATAAATAATAAATAATAAATAATAAATAATAAATAATAAATAATAAATAATAAATAATAAATAATAAATAATAAATAATAAATAATAAATAATAAATAATAGTAAATAATAATAGATAATAAATAATAAATAATAAATAAATATTAATAATAATAGTAATAAATAATAATAATAATAACAGTAATTAATACAGAGATTATTATTGAGATTATTATTAGTTAAAAGATTATTGTTATAATTAGAACTTTTGAATGGATTTGTCATTAGATTAGAATGATATTTATTTATTTAAATTATATTTTTACGTTCATTTATATTTAAAATATTTATTTAATATATTTTTAATATTTATTAATATTATTTATTATTAATTTATTTATTTTATAATTCAATATTCACTTAAATAAGATATAAATTATTTATTGTATTTATTTATTTTTTTCAATTATAAAATAATTTACAGATTAAATATAATTTATTTTATCTTCAATTTTATTTATTATTAATTATATTAATAATTTAATTATATTATATTATATAAAATTTTATTATTATATATTATTTTATATATCAAAATTGTATTAAATTCATATATTAATTTAAATTAATATATTTTTATAAATATAATAATTATTAAAATTTTTTTTTTTTTTAGAAATAAGAAAACGATGCTTCTCTCACTAAATCATTTATTATCATATTTATAATATTGTTTTTATTGTATCATTATCTCATCATGCTTAGCCAAAAGATTTAATATAAAAAATATATGCAACCAGAAATTTTGGTTGATTTTTAATTAATTCTAATCATTCTTAAAATCATTTATTAAAAAAAAAGGAAAAAATTAAAGTTTCAATTTTTTTGAAATATAAATTTCGTTGAAATGAGTTTTTTTGAGATTTCAAAATTTAATAAAATTGCATATACTTTATTAATTGTCGTTAATAGCACTCTTTAGTCATTTTATTTTTGAAATAATTTTTTTATTTTAAGATTAAAACGTTTAAATACTTCAAAAAGAATAGAAAACTAAGTCATTTAGAATAGCCTAAAATGTTGGGCAAAAAATTTTTTGGGTGAGATACTTTTTTATGTTTAAAAATGAAAAAAATTTTTTTTAATTAATTTTTAAAGTGAAATATTATATTTATTGAATTAATGTTAAAAATCTTTATTTTTTTTTACAGCAGTTTTATTGTTGTAATTGATATCGAAATAGTTATGAGATAAATAGAGATTAGAAAGCAGAATAATCTTTCTATATTTTTAGTTAATTACTTTAATAAGAAAAGCTAATTGAATATAAAAAAAAATTACATACAATTTATTTTTAATAATAAAATAATGAATAAAGTTTTAATAATAAAACTTTTTTGTTACTATTTAATTTGAATATTATTAATAAGATTAAAGATAAATTAAAAAGAATAAATTTACTAAATAATGTTATAATTATATGGGGAAACAATATAATATTTTATAACTAATAATAATACATAAAGATTATTTAATATTAATTATATTCTATGATCATAGAGTAATAATTTTTATTATTGTTATTATAGTTATAATATAATAATTATAATAATAATAATAAAAATATTTATAATATATAATATTTATAATATATAATATTTATAATATATAATATTTATAATATATAATATTTATAATATATAATATTAATAATAAAAAAAAAATATACAAACTGTTATAATATTATTGAAGAAAAGATATAATAATTTTGAAGAAAAGATTGCATTTTTTAAAAAATAAAGTAATAATTTTACTACATAAAAAGTATTAATATATATATAATTTTTTTATTTATAAAGATTTTTCGGACTTTTATTCTTACTAAGTCAATTCCATAATGTTTTAGCAACAGCAGGTAGGATTTTAAAAAATTTATTATATTGATGGATTTATTACTCATTTTTTTTTTATTTTTTATTTTCTTTAAATAAATTATTAAACTTCCATTAATATTTATTGGTATTTTAATTATAATTTATATTCATTATTTTAAAGTTGCCATTCCTTCCTGTTCTTCCACTCTAAGTGCTTCAATGGAAAGTGTATCAGGTACTCAATGCGCAAGTGCTGCTACTGCACCAACTAGCTACTGTATTAAGGGTCGTAAAGTCTATGGAATAGACAGTGTTGCAGTTTGTAGCGAGAACCTCACAGCATCTACCGTTTCTCTCTACAAATTTGATGGAAAAACGGTTGAATCGAAATCTCTAGGAAGTGGTGATTTGTCAGAAGACGTGACGACATTGGCTATTATTAATTGTAATGCTAGTGAGTGTAAGCAAATCCCTGGTATTGTTAAGGATGAAACGACTTTTTACTCCATCTTCGATGATGCCAGTAAAACTAATGCTGCAGATGCAGGAACAGCATGTACTGCTGCTGCTGCAGTTGGAAAACTAGCGAGTGATAAGAAGCTTTGCTTAAAAGAGGATGCTGAAGGGGACGGATCAGCTACAAAGGCTTCCTCCAATGGTTCCTATATTTTAAGTAGTGCTCATACTGATAGTGTGTTTGGTGCGTTTACTAGTACTTCGATAATTGTAAAAGTAACCGACAACTACATTATTCATGACAATCTGATTGAAGATGGTCTCCACCTCTTCAAGGTGGAAACAACCCTTCTAAAAAATGATATAGCCTATCTAACCGACGGCACAACGGTTTCTGGTGGGGACGCCGGTAAATTGCAGGCCTACTATTGCCACAATGGTAGTTGCACTCGAACTTATGGCTACTTCAAAATGGGAAACACCGACGGCTACTATCGCTTGAAGAGTGGAGCGGCTAGTGTCAAAGTAGCGGATGGTCAAACAACTTGTACCGGAAAGGCCTATGGGGCACTAGATACCACTGGGGGTAATTTTTGTCTTGGAAATGGGGCTATGATACCTATCGTTATGAATAGTTCGACTACCTACTCCCTCATTCCAAATAAGCAAGCCAATATATTTACTGTAGCAGGAAGCAATGACAATAACATTATGCTTCAATCGACAAAGTATGCTCTCGTTCTCGACAATTTTAATGGTAAGGATGAAAATAAGTATATATAAATGAGAAGAAAGATAAAATATAGAAAATATAGAGTAAAAAAAAATAAAAATGGAAAATTTAAAAATAAAGTAGTACTGATAATAATAAGTTTTATTATTATACTTTGAAAATCAATAAATATTTAAATATTTTGTGTCTTTAATTTAGAATTTTTGTATTAATAGAATACAAAATTAATATTTTATAATTTTTATTGTAGTATCGGTCCATTTAAAATATTTTTATTTTTTCTTTTAAAATATCATATAGATTTAATTAAATTTAACTGTCTTTATTTTTATTTTTGGTTTTCCATTTAACCTTTTATTAATTGTTTCACAATTTTAAAATTAACATTTCTTTATAGGTGTCGACACTAAAAAATATATTATAGAGTCCAATGGAAAATTTATCGAGTATACTTATGCTAGTGATGGAACTAAATATACAGCTGCCTCAGAAACAGGAACTAAAATAGCTGAGAAGCTAGGAGATGGCTTCTACCACATTGTCTCCGATCTCGATGATATTTCAGATAAGACAAAAATCGGTGTCTTTAACTGCAATAGTGGATCTTGTAAACAAACTGTAGGCTATATTTCCAAGGATGGTACTACCTTCTATACTGTGTCATTGACCGGTTCGTCAAGCACTAATATTGAAGGTACCTGCAATTCAAGTAATATAGGTAAACTAGTCACTAATTACAAATTATGTCTTTCTTCAAGTGGAATTAATGATAATGCCGATACAACTAACTTCCTCTTGAATGTTCCAACTGGAAATGCCAGTGTATTTAGAGATTACGCTAGTAAGAGTATCATAATCTCTATTAGTGACAGCTCTAAGCTATTTATTTACAATAACCAATTTTCCGGTAAGTAATTCATAGTAAAAATATTTTTGAATATTCATTTCAAAATATTATTTTTAACTATATAGAATAGTTAGAAATACGTCAAGATTAGATAGAAATACAATAATGGATATATAATTATAGACATAGTCAATCATTTATGTTTTTTTTTTTTTTTAAAATATTTTATTAATATTGTATTTTAATTTAATAAAAAGAAATAAGCAAAAAAACTACTTTTATTACCATTAATAGAATTTTATAAAATTATATAATAATAAGTTTATTATTATTTTACTTCATTAATTAAATATGTATTTTATATTTTATATTTTATATTTTATATTTAATACTGAAAATTTAATTGACCTTAACTTATCTAATTAATGATTATAAAATTAATGTAAAGCTGGTCCATTTCTTATTAAAAACAGCAAAATGGCGGAACAAAGCATTTTAGGAGATGTGGGTGATTTGTTAACTGAATTAGAATTATATAATTGTAATGGGGACGGTATATGCTCTCGTTCATTAGGTTATATTAAAGATGGTAAAGCTGATACCCCAAATTATATTTCAATTTCAAAAACAGACAGTACTCAAAATAAATTATCAAGTGAGGATGAAGAAAACTTTGTGGTTAATTGTGATAATGAAGAGAGTACAGGTAAAGTCAAATCGGACGATAAATATCTTTGCTTAGGATTAAATACTGCAGCCATTCAATTTCCTTCTGCTGACAATCACTATATTGTGAACAATGGATCAAAATATTTGATAATACGTACTACTTCCAATGGTATTATAACCGAGGAAGAAATTGAAGGTAAAATTTTTTAAATCAATAATAATTTCATTAAGAATAGAAATAACAAAAGAGGATGAATAGTATAAAGTATAATTTCTTTATATTTTAAAAATTAAAAATATTATATTTAAAAAAAAAAACTTTAACGAAATTTTGAAAGTTTAGATTTTATGTATTATGGATTTTAAAAAACAAAATGGAATGGGGTTTTTTAATATGAAAAAATATTTTATTTTTGATAATAATAAGAAAAATCATTGATAAGTAGAAAAATATTTTTACATAAAACATAATTTAATGATAAAATTATTTTAGGAAATCGTATTTCAAACACTAAATAATATTAATAGAAATTATTTTTGATTTGTTATAGTACATAACTGTTACTTAATAATTAAAATATAAAATTTTATTAATATGAATTTACTTTTTTTTTTATAGTTTTTTTTTTTTGAATAATTTATTTTTAATGAAAATATTTATTAATAATTCAGAATTTTAAGCAATAAAAATATTAACTTTTACATTATTAATTGTCTGTTTACTCTAAAATCTAACTAAAATAATATTTATAAATTCTTTTTTTTTTTTTTTACCTATAAATAATATTTTTATTAACAAATGATACAGTATCTGGGGATGAATTCTTTGCTATCAATAAGAATTCGTTGAAAAAAATGAGTCTTCCAGCTAAATCTGCTAGTATTGACGCCGAATTGGAAGAATTGGTTCTGTACCACTGCAGATCCACTCGGAAACTCTGTGAACAGACCTTTGGTTACGTGAAAACTAACGATGCCACCCCCATGTATTACTCTTTTGGAACTACCAATGCTCTCTTGAAAGCATCTGATTTTGTTTCGGCATGTTCAACTGCTGCTTCCCATTTTGGTAAATTAATTGATGAAGATGGTAATATTTCACTTTGTATCGGTAAAAAGGTATCCATACCTACTTCTACTCCCAAAAATTACCAATTTAAAGAAGGTACTATTGCTACTAATCCAATGACAGCAAATGCCTCGTCAGGAATTATTATTGAAGTGGCTCCATATTACATTGTAGTCAATGGCCTCTACTACAGTAAGTAACGAAAAATAATTGAAAAAAAAAAATAAACTTAAAAAAAAAAAAAAAGATGATGAATTAAATATAATTAAAGTAATCTGATATTCAATAGAACATGAATTGATAATTTACATTATTAAAAAGTTTAAATAGTTAATATAAAAAAATAAGAAGAAATTTTGATTATTAGAATATATATTATTTAAGAAAAAAAATAGATTTAAACCTATAAATAAAAATAAATAAAAATAGCAATAAATATTTTTCAAATAATTATTATAAATAATTATTAAAAAAAAATTGTAATAGTATTTATTATCATAATAATTATAATAGTAGAAAGATATTCATTTCACATTAAAATGCAGATATCTTTATATATATATTATATATATATATATATATATATTTTTTTACGTATAATTTATTAATAATTTTTCTTTTATTATTAAAGATTCTCTTCCTTTGGGTATCCATGCTTTTGAAATTTCTTCCACTTCCTTAGAAGTGAAAGAAATCGATCTTTCTGTTTCCAATCCTGCAGTCACAGACACTGACAAGGCTTCCCTTCATCTCTACCTCTGTAATGCCAACAGTTGCGTGAAAACCAACGGTTATGTGAGGAAGGATGCCACTAACGTCTACAAGATTGCTACAGCCGGAAGTGATGTGGTCACACCGGCTAGCGACTGTACAGCCGTAGGTAGTATTTTACAGACTAGCTTCAAGATGTGTATTGATACTGATGTAGATCATGCTGTAGACTTTGAGACTGGTCAAAACTCATCCAATTATATTATGAATGTAGCTACCGGAAATATATTTACCAATGCTGATTCTGATAGCATAATCGTCCGATCTTCGAAAAATGTGTTCTACCAAGATATTCTCAACGGTACGGAAAAAAAATTTTATCCTTTTAAATAATATAAATTGTTAATTTTAATTTTATTATTATTAATACTACCTATAAAATTTTATATTTATTTTTTTTTTTTTTAAAATTTAATTATATTCATTTAATTTTTATGATGATTTAATGTATATTATATTAATTATAAATTAATTTTTAAATTTTTTTAAATTATTGAAAAAAAAAAGTCAAAGAGAACGGAAAAAAATATATTATTACAGTGGATGGCGAAAAAAAGTTGTATAGTTATAATTCATCTACATTGGTCCTTTCTCCCTTTAATAGCGCGCTTCTAAGCCAATTTGATGTAATTGTGGAAGGATCTATTTATCTTGAAAAGGATGCTAATGCCAATTCTCACCTTTTCCGATGTGACAATGACATCTGCCACGGAACGACGGGTTATGTTATTGTCGGAGAGGCTATCCACCAATGTACCTCAAATGGATGTGGAACGGAAGTCACTCAGATAACTGAATGTAGCTCTAGTAATTACGGTAAGGTAAAGTTGGAAACCACCATAAAAACATGTCTTCCTAATGGTTTTACTGAAGTTGACGCTTCTACTACTTATATTGTTGGGTCAGAAACTTCTTTCAAGAAATATATTGGAAATTCCGATAAAACTATTCTTGAAATCACGGATATAGGTAAAATGTCTATAAAAAAATAAAATTTAAATTCTAATTTTTTTTTTTTTTGTTTTTTTATTTTATGATAGTAGTTATAGATTCAATAAAAATTGATAAATAATAATAATAAAAACAATAGAAAAAGAATTTATTTTTTATATATAGTTGAAATCTAGACTTAATTTATTTTTATGACTTATAAAGTAATAACATTAGGAGTAATTTTTAATATTAAAAATTAAAATATTGGGAAATTTTTTTATTTAAATTTAATTATATTATTTCCAATAGAATTTTTTTTTTATTATGTTATTCATTTTTTATAAAAAAAATTTTTATAAATCTTTATCTTCATTCTTTTTTTTCACTTTGGATTAATTTTTTTTTTCTTTTTTTTTTTTTATTCTTCTTGATAGAAAATGGTTACTACTTACTTTCCAGTGGTCTAGACATATTACTCACAGCAGGAGAAGGTAACATCTTGATTCATTGTGATGATGGTACTTGTACCTCCACAGACGTAGGATCTGTTCCTGAGGGTTCTTACGTTAATGCCGCAAGTGCTTTACTAATTAGTTGTGCTGAATCATCATGTTCTCTCATCAATAACGCAAAAACTGGCTATCAATTGGGCTTCGACAAGGGATTAATTAACTGTGAAAGCAGCAGCAGTTGCATTGCCGTTGAAGATCCATCCGGATACTATGTAGATGCGGCGATCGACGGAAATGTCATTTTCTGTGACATAGATAACGATTATGCCTGTTCCAGCTTTGTGGGAAGTGCCCTGAAAGGTCATGGCTACCTGGATGCTACCAATAATAAAAAGGTAATTGTGTGTCCAGGTAATTCAGGAGCTTGCGTATCTTCTGATGAAACGGGTGATGGTTCATCTAAATACTTTATTAATGGAGCTGATCCACAAAGTCTTATCACTTGTACTAACGGGGGTACCTGCCTTTCCGCCTCTGCTCTTTCTGATTTTGGTTTATATGTCGACGGAACCGATAATTCATACACAATTAATTGTAGTCCTGTTTTAGGAGGTTGTACCTCGGCCAAAGCTCTTTCTCAATGCGATGAAGGAACGGATACTAATACAGCATGTAAGAGTAATGGTTCAGGTCTTAACAATGGTTACTACATTTCCTCGGAAAATGGAATGATCTATAAATCCACAGCCAGTTCCTGTACCAAACAACCCGATGAGAAGACCTATGTTTTTGAATTGAGTAGTACTCCTTCTTATGTTGATGTCGGTGAAGGCGATGGGGCTGCTTTTAAGGTTTATACCTGTAGAAATGGTGTATGTACCCAGCTGATATCATCCAGTTATTTAGAATCGTCCACTTCCACTCTTTATTATTGTGATGAAAATGGTGATTGTACGGAAGTTTCCAATTCTGTAGCAGGATTTTACTTAAGTGGTGCTCCTTCCATCGTTCCTAAACAAACCTACTACACCTATACCGATTTAATAAAATGTACCGGAACTAATGTAGCTGAAAATTGTGGTAAGGGTACCCTCGGTAAAGGTTACTACATTAATTCCGATGGAACGGACGGAATGAGTGTCCTCAGTTGCGACGGTCTCACATGTAAACTTTTGGCTGATTCCCAGAACACATTATGTACTGGTAGAATTGGTGGTGTTAAAGTCAGTGGAGGTAAAAAATACCTATGCCAAAATAGCACAGATGAAGACGATGCAACAAATCAGGTAGAAATTAAACCGGGAGCCACAAAAGCCACAGTGACCTTTGGAGTGACTAGAGGTGTTTTCCCAGGTTACAATAGTGCCAACACCATTTCTGTAGTGGTAGACACAGATGGAAGCGCACTTCTCGAAGAGAAAGAAGGTACTTTTTAATTATCTTTCGTTATATTATTATCCGAAATCAATATATAAATTTTTTATTATTCATAAAATTTTATTCATACCTATATATTATATAAATGAATAATATTATCATATACAAAGTTTTTATTCATACATATATTTTATTCTTTTTTTTTTTTTTTGGTATAAATAATATTTTTTTTATTTAATTTTATTCTATTAATATGCTTAGGTTCATTTGCAATTGAATGCAATGTAAAGACCGGTATTATTTGTAAGGATGGAAGTTACGTCTTAGATGATACTACTCTCTACTTCTGTGAAACCCAAGGCATTCCATGTGAGCCAGTGACTGAGGTTGGATACTACATCCAGGATACCTCCACCATATACTATTGTAAGGTAGTCAGTGGTCAGTTGAAATGTGATATGGAGGAGGATATCTCAAGTGAAGAGAGTTGTGATCTTTCTCTTGTTGGTAAGATAGCTACCATTGATTCTCAGTTGTCTATATGTCTCACTAGTGACTTGGCCATCCCTTTAATTGGAGCTAGTAAAGGTACCTATGTGGTTGCCTATAAATCAGGAGGAATATTCGGCTTAAGAGGTCACAGTTACCAGGAAGATTATGCCATTATTTCTGTGACGGAGAATGCCATTCGTTTAGACACCACATACGCTAATAATGTCAAATATATTTATGCAGATAAATCAGCAACTGGAAAATACAAAATCTTGACACGAAAGGACACCTGTCCAACCACTAAAGATGCTCAAAACATGATGGAATTAAGCTGTTTGAATGGATTATGCGTTGACCTTGATCGTGAATAGAAAATTTAACACTTTATTGTTTAAATTTTTCAATATAACCAAGAAAAAGAAAAAAAAAATTATTTTAATACAAAAGATAAAATGCTCTCAACTATTTTTATTTAATATTTTACATTTTCAATGAAATTTCGACTACTTAAAATAAAAGAACTTCTTATTTTATTTAAATATTTAACTCTTAAGAAAAAAATAATCATCAAAATTTGATGTAAATAATTTATTGTGTAGAAAAAAATAATTATTTAATGTTAATTTTTATTTATATTTATATATATATTTTTTATTTTTATATACGTTTTTTTTAAAAAATAAAACTAAAAAAAGTATCATTTTAAAATAATTTATTTTTGGTTTAAACAAAATATAAAAAAAATTATAAATAAACAAAATTGAGTAAAATAAATGAATAAAATATTTATTTTATTTATCTCTATTTTTTCAAAGTAAAGTCTACTTTAATTGTTCTTGTAATTATAATTAACTTAATAAAAAAAAAAGTATTTTTTTTACTATTATTTATTTTTTCTTTTATTTATAAGCATTTTTTTTTATTACATAAATGCATGAAATACATTTCCATAAATTTATGTATTAAATATTATATATTATATTTATATTTATTTTTTTAACCATTCATATTTAACAATCTTTTTATTATATATTTTTATGCTCTAATACTATGATATTACTATTAATATAACTATTAATATTATGACTATTATTACCATATAAGAAACGTTTCATAAATAATTATAATAATTATTTATTAATATTTAAATAATAATCACTGAATATCTGTTCAAGGAAAATAGTGTAGCCTCCAATCCATTTACAACTTCCACTAGTAATGTGGACGTCCTCATAGAAGTAGCCCAACAATATATGGTGGTGAATGTTATCTATTTCGGTAAGAACCTCATAAATCATTCTATTTTTTTTTTTTTTTTTTTAACTTTTTAATCAATATAAATATTGTTTGTACATCACTGGTTTACATTTTACCTTAACAATAAACTAGTTTTACTAACAAATTAATTCTAATTACATTTTAATAATACTATATTTTTAAAATTTATTTTTTCTTTAGTTTTCAATTTAACTCTTTTTTTTTTATTAATTTTATAATAATAATAATAATAATATCAATAATATTAATAATAAATAATTAATAATAAATAATTAATAATAAATAATTAATAAAAATAATAAAAAATAATAAATAATAATAATAATAATAAATAATAATAATAATAATAAATAATAATAATAATAATAAATAATAATAATAATAAATAATAATAATAATAAATAATAGTAATAGTAATTAATAATAATTATAACAGTAATTAATACAGAGATTATTATTAGTGAAAAGATTATTGTTATAATTAAAACCTTTGAATAGATTTGTCATTAGATTAGATTGATACTTATTTAAATAGGTTCGCTTATATTTAAAATATTTATTAAAAAATGTATTTATTAATATTATTTATTATCATATTTATAATATTATTTTTATTGTATTATTATCTTATCATCATTAGCCAAAAGATTTAATATAAAAAATATATTCAACCAGAAATTTTGGTTGATTTTTAATTAATTCTAATCATTCTTAAGATCATTTATTAAAAAAAAAAGGAAAAAATTAAAGTTTCAATTTTTTTGAAATATAAATTTCGTTGAAATGAGTTTTTTTGAGATTTCAAAATTTTATAAAAATTGCATATACTTTATTAATTGTCGTTAATAGCACTCTTTAGTCATTTTATTTTTGAAATAATTTTTTTATTTTAAGATTAAAACGTTTAAATACTTCTAAAAGAATAGAAAGCTACGTCATTTAGAATAGCCTAAAATGTTGGGCAAAAAATTTTTTGGGTGAGATACTTTTTTATGTTTAAAAATGAAAAAAAATTTTTTAATTAATTAATTTTCAAAGTGAAATATTATATTTATTGAATTAATGTTAAAAATCTTTTTTTTTTTACTGCAGTTTTATTGTTGTAATTGATATCGAAATAATTATGTGATAAATAGAGATTAGAAAGCAGAATAATCTTTCTATATTTTTAGTTAATGACTTTAATAAGAAAAGCTAATTGAATATAAAAAAAATTACATACAATTTATTTTTAATAATAAAATAACGAATAAAGTTTTAATAATAAAACTTTTTTGTTACTATTTAATTTGAATATTATTAATAAGATTAAAGATAAATTAAAAAGAATAAAATTACTAAATAATTATAATGTAATTATATGGGGAAACAATAATAACTAATAATAATACATAAAGATTATTTAATATCAATTATATTCTATGATTATAGAATAATAATTTTTATTATTGTTATTATAGTTATAATATAATAATTATTATAATAATAATAATAAAAATGTCTATAATATATAATATTTATAATATATAATATTTATAATATATAATATTATTAATAATAATAATATTAAAAAATATACAAACTGTTATAATAATATTGAAGAAAAGATGGCAATTTTTAAAAAATAAAGTAATAATTTTACTACATAAAAATATTAATATATATATTATTTTTTTATTTATAAAGATTTTCCGGATTTTTATTCTCATTAAGTCAATTCCATAATGTTTTAGCAACAGCAGGTAGGATTTTAAAAAATTTATTATATTGATCGATTTATTAATCATTTGATTAATTAATAATGTTTTCTTTTATTTTATTTTTAAAACAATTTAATATTAGTTAATATTCCTGCATGTGATACCGGCGGAGATATAAGCCAATATTCAGACGAAGATTGTACTGGAAGTAATCCGGTAAAATATTGTATAGATAGTAATACTATTTATGGTGTAGTAAGTGATGATTCGGCTTGTACTCCAGCTTTAACTGAAGGTATCCATATTTTTAAGGTACACAGTGAAGTGGCTTATAAACTTGATAATACAAAAAATGCTATTGCATCAACTTCAGTTGCTGAATTAACAATGTATCAATGTAAGGCTGATAAAACATGTGCCCAGGTGACTGGTTATGCAAAGATTAAAACTACAAAAGCCCTATCATTAGCACCAGATGATTGGGGAACTGGGACTGGTTATTATGAAAAAGATACCACATCGGAAGTCTATGTTAAACCAGCGAAAACAGCAGTTTTTGATAATAATATACATACTGATGTTACAGATGGATATTATTTAATTGCTAATGATAGTGGAAATAATAAAGTTGCCACTACAGTGGCTTGTAATGATGTACAGCACGGAGGAGGACTCACCAGTTCAGGGGAACTCTGTCTTACCAATGGGAAAAAAGTGCCTTTCATCACAGACAGCTCGAAAGCATTCTATGTTATTTATGTAACAGCGGATTCAGGTTCGAACTATACCAATGAACTCGTAAAGGCCTACAAAGATGTTTTTATTAAATCTGCTATTACAAGTAAGTTCTTTTTATCTGTCTTAATTTTAATGAATATATAAAGACTCTTTTTTTAGATAGTATTTTTTTTTAAATTTTATTTTTCTTTTAAAAAAATTATTATATTAGTTATAAATATAAAATATTTTTTAATTTTAACAATGAATAGTTTGAAATTAATTCAAGTTTCTACTTAAAATTATTTTATTATATCATATAATATTTTTATTGTTAATTAGCTATAGCTGATAAAGTCAATGTAGTAAATACGGATGCCAGTACTGTTGTAGATCTTTCAGCAAGTGATAATGAGACTGTAACTGCTATTCTACCTAATATAGCACTTTTCTATTGTGATGATAATGGTAAGATTTGTGAACAAACATATGGTTATATCAAGTCAAGTGATTCTACCTACTTTAAAATTTCAATTAATGGTAGTAATGGAAGTGAAACGGGTAGTACATGTGCTAGCTCTAGCACTGATATTGGAAATTTAGAAAGTACCGGTAAAATTTGTTTAACAGGTGCTGGGGCAGGAAGTATTGCGTTTAAAGGAAGTGCTACAGAAGAATTATATCAGTTAGCTGGAACCTTATCCTCCACAAATCCTTTCACAGGTACCAATACTGCAGGGGCTGATCTAATCGTTGAAGTGGCTCAATACACTATAGTTAGATGTAAGTATTTTTATTTTAGTATTAGTGTTCAAAGTATTTCAAAAAATTGAGATCATATTCTCATTAATAGTACTTTATATTATGATTATACTATCCAAAAAAATAATTAATCATTATTTATTAAAATATCTAATAAAAAAAAAAAAAAAAAAAAAAAAAATTAAAATATCTAATTTTAATAAAAAAAAGAAATAAACTCTTAATTAGTTTTTTGTTAAATTTTTGAATAGATTAAATTCTTTGCTTATTTAAAAATTTTTTAATAATTATTTTTTAAAGTATTATTATGAAGTTTTAATAAATATATATTTATTATAATTTTAAAAATAAACATTGTAAATATTCAACATTAATTAATAGTTTTAATATAAGTTTAACTACTTATTATTCTGTTGTTTGATTTAAAGCAATTTAAAATACTCTTAATTATATAAATTTAAGTAACACAGATATTATATATGATACTAATTAATTAATAATTAATTATTTTCATATGAATTCAATAGATAAATTAAGTGATGGTGTACATGTCCTTAAAATTGAAACCACAAAACAGATCACAGATGTTGCCTATAAAGAAAATGCTACTACCGTTTCTGCTGAAGACTCCGGAAAATTATATGCATATCATTGTAAAGAGGGCGACTGTATAAGAACTTATGGATACTTCAAAATGGGAACCGGGGATGGCTACTACCGCTTGAAGAGTGGAGTGGCTAGTACCAAAGTAGCGGATGGTCAAACAACTTGTACCGGAAAGGCCTATGGGGACCTAGATACCACCGGGGGTAATTTCTGTCTTGGTGAAGATGAAGGGGTACCTATTGTCACTGATACAAGTACAACCTACACCATGATTCCTAATAAGCAAGGAAATATATTTACAGCAGTCGCTGCCGATAGTGGTCATATTCTTCTTAAGTCTACAAAATATGCCCTTATTCTGGATAACTTTGAAGGTAAATTATATTTAATTTCATTAATGTTAAAAAAAAAAAAAAAAAATTCTCTTATATGCTATATATTTCTATATTTCAAGTGTAATATTTATTATTTCTATTTTTTGATTTTTGTAATACAGTTTGTTTTGTTGGAATTTAATATGTTAATATAAATAAATTTTTTATTAGTACCGAGTTTATTCATTATTCTAATAATGGAATAATTTAATAATTTTGTAGAATAGTTGATTGTTTAATATTTATTTATTTTTTTCTGTCAAATTTATTTATTTTTAGTTTTAATTATTAATTTTTTTTAGAAATATAATTTTATTAGTATATTTTAATTTACATGGTATTATTGTTTATTGTTTTCCCATGAATAATAAATTTAAATAACTTTTAAATATTAATATTTATTTATATATAATTTATTCTATTACTTTAATTAATTACATTAATTACAGTAATAATAATATTAGTATTAATATTAATCATAAATATAATTATCTTTTTTTTTTTTTTTTTTTTTTTTTTTTTTATATAACAAAACATTTACTATTCAATATTAATTATTTATTGTATGAAATTTCAGTTAATAATAGAAACTATGTGGTGAGTATTGGAGACGATTTCTATACTTTTACTTCTTCGACGGGTACCGATCCTAAGTTTACTCTGGTGGATACAGTGTCAGGGGTAGTGGTCACCGAAACTATAGGAACTGGATTTCATTTCATCGTGAATGGTGTGGAGGAGGTTGTAGACACCACAAAGATTGCCCTCTTCAATTGTGATTCTGGTGTCTGCACCAGAACAGCTGGTTATATCACCGATGATGGTACTAATTACTATTCTGTTACAGAAGATGCTAGTGCCTCTCCAGCTTCAGCTTCGGATTGTACAAGTACAGATGGTGATGTTGGTAAATTGAAGAGTGATGGAAATCTTTGTCTTGCATTAAATATACCTGTTGGTATGCCAGAAGGAACAACAAAATTTTATCTTATTAAAAATCCTCAGACAGGAAGTGCATTTGCTACATACTCATCAAATACGATTATTGTAAGGGCTACACAAACTACATTTTCCTATGAAAATGTATATAAAGGTAAAAGAAGAAGAATTAATAATTTTATTATAATTTTTTTTTTTTTAATTAGACATTATTTTTATAATTGTATTTCAATATATAAGTTAACAGATAAATAAATATTGAATACAATGTTTTTTAGTAATGATAAAAATTTAGTAGAATAATTAAAATAATAAGAATATATAGTTCCCATAATTTTAGTTATTATTCTTAAATTATTATTTTTAAATTATTATTTTTATATATTAGAATATTTTTATATATTAGAATATTTTTATATATTAGAATATTTTTATATATTAGAATATTTTTATATATTAGAATATTTTTATATATTAGAATATTTTTATATATTAGAATATTTTTATATATTAGAATATTTTTCATAATAAAAAAAAAATTTAAATTAATACAATAACTTTTAATTAATAATTTTAAATAAAATACCCATATTCATGACAAACATTTCTCTGTAAATTTCATATATATTACTGTTTTATATTGGAATAGATGGATTAATTGCAGTGGATATGACCACAAATGAAATCCTGGACCTGAACTCCAATGTAGTCACCATGGAAAATATGGCCCTCTTCCAGTGCGGTACTAATGGCCAATGTACAAGAGTGGCTGGTTTTATCGCTGATAAGAGTAATTCTTATTACTACATTGATGCTACGAGTGAAGCTAGTAATAAGGATTCCACGGATAATAACTACTTTACTGATAGTTGTACCCACAGTAATGCAGGTAAATTGAATCGTTCTGATAGTTATAAATTCTGTATCGGTAGTAATCAGAGCATTCCTTTCCCACAATCAGCAAGCCATTTTCTTGGATATGATGGTAGTTCCGGTTTTAAAATGATCACCACTGACAAAAATGTTATTTCCATCGGGGCACAGATAGCAAGTGAGTAGAACTTTTGATTAAATTCAAATTTAAGATTTACTATTAAATTTTATATAAAATTCAATATTAAATAGGTATTGCTGGTGGTCTTAATGGAGTAAATATAAGTACAAAAACAAGACTAGATATAGCAAGTTCTAATGGCTCTGCTATAGAAGCAGTTTTAAGCCATTTAGAGTTGTATTATTGTGAAGTAGCAGATTATAAAATTTGTAAACGTACCTATGGTTATATTGTATCTTCAGACGGTAATATTTATGAAATTCCCGCTAGTGGTTTAAATAATAATGCTGCCGTTGAATTAAACACTCAATGCTCTTCCTCCAGTGATTACGGTGTTCTCTTCACAGGTAATAAATTATGTCTCTCCAGTAGTATTGAAATCGAATTCCCTGGTGATGATACTATCACTGAATATCTGTTCAAGGAAAATAGTGTAACCTCCAATCCATTTACAACTTCCACTAGTAATGTGGAGGTCCTAATAGAAGTAGCCCAAAAATATATGGTAGTGAATAATATCTATTTCGGTAAGAACCCCATAAATCATTCTATCTTTTTTTTTTTTTTATTTTAATTTTTTAACTAACATAAATATTGTTTGTACATCACTACTTTACAGTTTACCTTAATAATAAATTAGTTTTAATTACATTTAACAATAGATTAGTTTTTATTAACAAATTAGTTTAATAATAAATTAGTTTTAATTACATTTTAACAATAAAATTAGTTTTACTCACAAATTAGTTTTAATTACATTTTAAAAAAATTATTTTTTAAGTATTATAATTTAATCAATAATTTTTATTTAAATATACTTGAAATATAGATAAATTAATATTTTTTAAGTGAAATAAAAATTATATATTAATAATTTTTTTAAAATAAAAAAATATTATTCTAGAGACTATAGTTTCATATATTTATATTATTATTTAAAGTTAGAAATAAATTTAATATTCCTTTTTTTTATGATTTTTTAATGTTTAATTATTCATAATTAATAAATATCGTTATAATATAAAAATGGTTAAATAATTAATAAATTTATATATCATTTATTAAACAACAGATACATTAGCTGATGGTGCTCATATATTTAAATTGAGTAATACTTTGAAGTATGATGAATTATCCTCCACCATTACCACATTAGAAGGTCCCGCCTTTGTCATTCTTTGCGAAGATGGTGTTTGCTCCAAGAAAAATGTGGAAGTTGGTTATTACAAAAATTCCATAGATATGAAATGTTCAGGAAGTCCTATCCAATGTATAAAATACACCAAGTCAGAAAAAGGATGTGATGAAGAAAATATTATTTCTCAAATTGATAAAGATGATCATCTTTGTCTTAATAGTACAGGCACGATTTACTCTGAATTTGATGCCGATGGAACTTCAGACTATGCCTTAATATATTATGATGAAGACAGTATCTTTACCAATGTCTCTTCTGAAAAGTATGGATTGATTAAAGCATCCACCCATACTCTTCTCATAGATACCACCACCTCAAGTATATGTGTGAATGAAAGTACTTTTGATGTCACTCCTAAAGAAGGTACGTGCTCCAGTCCCACCGTGGAGTACTCCTGTATTTCAGGGGTTTGTGGGCTCAAAACAAGCGAGGGCCAGGCCTATGAAAAGGAATGTGATGTAGTCTCTGGTGTAAGTTGCACGGACGGAAGCTACCATCTGAAAAATACCGAACTTTTCTATTGTGAAAAGCAGGGTGATCCATGCCAATCGGTAAGTGATGTAGGTTATTTCATTGTCGATGAGACCACCATTTTCTTCTGTAAGAAGAATGGAATTACTCTCGAATGTGGCAGTTTAGCCAATGTGGCCAATGAGGAAAATTGCTCCAATGCTCTGGTTGGAGAAGTAGCGATGATTAATTCTCAGCTTTCCATCTGTGTTTCTAACGATACGCCTATTCCATTGACCAGTAGCAATAAAGGTACCTATATTGTCTATGGTAAATCCGGAGATATCTTTGGAATAAATGGAGCAGGAAAAGAATATGGTATTATTAATGTAGACGAAAAGATTATTACCCTCCATCAGAACTACAATAATCATCTGAAGTACGTGTATGTGGATCAATCGGAAACTGGTAAATATAAGGTTTTAGAAAAAGGAATCAGTACCTGTCCAACCGATAAAGACAACGGAATGTTAGAATTAGAATGTAGTAATGGCTTTTGTAAAACTCCAGCAGCATAAATGAGGATGCCTAATTTTATTTATTGGAACTTAAAAATAATTATGTAATATTTTATTTATTCCTATTTTAATTAATATTTTTGGTCATAGTTCGTTATAATTATTTAAAAACATATGATATGCCTTAAAAAATAAATAATATTAGTTACATTAAAATTAAAAGAATAAAAATACTTTAATTATTAATAATTAACATGTATATAATTAAAAAAAAATAGTTTAGCAAGATTTAAATTTCTATTTAATTTAAAATAAATTATTATAAATTATATTTATTGTATCATAAATCAAAAAATAATAATAATAATAATAATAATAATAATAATAATAAAATATATAATAATAATAAGAAATACATGTTTAATAAACAGGTAAGATATATTATTATCTAAATTTGTTAAAAATTTTATATTTTATAAGTAATGAAAATAAAAGAGTATTTATTTTAATAGATAAATAACAAATGTAAATAGTTAATACCAGCATTTTTATTATGATATTGTTTTTTTGAATTTGATTTAGAGTAATTAAAAATATATTTTTCTAATAATATTAAAAAATTATTTATTTTTTATTTAATATTTAAAAATTTATATATTTTTTCTTTAAATAAGAAATAATTATCAGAGTAGTTTAAACATATCAAAATATTGTAATTATAATTGGCAATATTAATGTTTTTTTTTATAGAATAATTTTTATTAAAAATACTATACATAATTAATATTTAAAATTTTATTAACTAAAGTAATATATTTTAATTTTTATAATTACAATTCTTTTAATTCATTCATAGATAATTTATTTGCTTTTATTATTTTTTTTCATTTCAAAATAAAATAAAAGATAAATTTTTATTTAAAATTTTTATAAAACAATTATTAATATTAACATTTTATATTTTCTATTTCTTAATAATATTAGTTTTAGTTTTATAAGAGTTACGAATCAAGTGAGATATAATTTTAATAGTTTTTTTTTTAAAAGGTATTTATTATTGAATATTCAAAATTTAATAATAATTTCATTTTTAATATGAAAATTTTTACTATGAATAAAAAGTATCTTTTTATTTTTAAAAGAAAAATTATCTATTAATGTACTAAAATTTTATTTTTTTTTATATGATTATTCTTTAAATATATTTATAAATAATTTCTTCTTTTCAATGTATTGTTCCTTTTAATTTAAAAAAAAAAAAAACAAAAAAAAAGAGAATATATCTATTTATTATTTCATTATTTTATTATTTTATTATGTTATTATTTTATTATTTTATTATTTTATTATTTTATTATTTATTATTTTATTATTTATTATTTTATTATTTTTGTTATTTATTATTATTTTTTTTGCTATTTTATTTTTATTATCAATCATTATTTTTTTTTTTAATCTACTTTTAAATTTTTTTATTACCTTATTTTCTTATTGTTTTTAAAATTTATTAAAGGAATAACTTTTAAAGGAAGATATATAAGTCTATTTAATATAGCACTGAAAGGGTATTCTCTTCCTAGTCTAAAAAAAAAAAATTCTTTAATAATACCATTTCATGGGTATTTAATATGATGGTATTAATAAAAAAAAATCTAATCATTATTTTGGATTAAAAATTTTTATTTCTTACAAATAGAAAAAACTATTAAAATTTTTTGAAATATAAATTTCGTTGAAATGAGTTTTTTGAGATTTCAATTTTTCAGTAAAAGTTTTTTATTTTTATTATATTGATGTTCAGTGTACGCATTATTACTTATTTATTACTTTACTAAGTTTTTTGAAAGTCCATTACTTATAAAAATAGAAAGTAAAAAGTCATTAAAAGTTTTATTTCAGTAGGCTAAAATGTTTTCTAAAAAATTTTTTAGGTGAGGCAAAATTAACCACTTTAAAAATATATTTTATTTCATGAAAATATTATTCATTAGGTGTAAAACATTATTAATTATAATAAATTTACAACATGAATTAATCACTTAATTATTTTCTTAATGATAATAAATTTATATAATAATTATAATTAATTAATAATAATTAATAAATCAATAGTTAATAATAACTAATTAATTCATACATAAATTAATGAAATAATAAATATTTATTGTATGTTATTATATGAATAGCATATTAATTAATAATTATAAAATAAAAAAAAATTTATTAGAAAGAAAATATTTTGTATTACTCTATTGAATATGATACTTTGTAAAATAAAAAAAACATTTAATAATAAATAACATACATTAATAAATAATAGTAATAAATAATAATAAAAAGAAAAATAAAATGATTATTAAAATTAATAACATACAAAATGAAAGAAAAGTTAATAAGATAATAAATATATTAAAAGAATAAAATATTGAATTATTAAAATTCATGGGCAAATAAAAATAATACTTTAATGCTTTAAAGAGGAATTGATAAAATCATTCAGCTTCTAAAAATAAATTAATAATGTATTAACTCATTTACTAAATATTTTGTTATTTTTTAATAAAATTAGTCTTTTCATCTTAGTTTTAGCAGTTAACATAAAACTTGTTTGTGGAACAGGTAACGATATATAAATAAATTAAAATAATTATTAGTATATTATAAAAATAATTTTAAATATTAAATAAAGATATTAAAATAATGAATAATTACTTATAAAGAAAGTATTATGTATTATCAATACTTTATTTTAAATATTAATAATTTAATGTTTTTAAATAATTCTTAAAGATGTTAAATTAAGTAATTGTGAAGGTATTTCTGGCCCTGATTATGATAACTGTGATAGCACTAAGCCTCCAGATACGTTTTGTATTCACACGGATAATAAAATTTATGGGGTGGAAACCACCGGCAATGAATGCACACCTGCTTTAGGAAGCGGTCTTCATGTATTTAAAGTGACTACAGCAGCTTCAGATGTCAAAAAATTTACCTTAGGAACCCATGGCATAGTAGCTGATGATGCTTCAAAAATTGTCATGTATGCATGCAACAACGATGGATGTGCTCAGACCTCCGGTTATGCTAAAATTGATACGTACACATTGATTGGAGATGAAGGAAACTATGATCCTGCTACTTCTTTTAAACTTGATGCGGATACAATCACATTTACTGCAGCTGCTGCAGGAGATACATGGGCTGGCAGTACTTATTACACTAAAGCTAATGGCTTCTATAAAATCAATGGAGAAGGAGGTGCATCTGCAGTTGATGTCGAATGTGCAGAAGCTAAAGTTGGTTCTTTCCATTCTACTGCAGGTGTCTGTCTAGGAAAAAAACTAACTGGAAGTGATCTTGTGACAAAAGCTCTTTCTGGAAGTGACAGTTTTATATTGACTGGTACTTTAAGTGATGCAGTTTTTGCTTATCCTTCTAGTCATGATGCTATTATTGTTACTCAAACCACAAATGCCATTTATCATAATAATTCTCCGACAACAAGTAAATTTTAAAAAAAAAAAAAAAAAAATAATAATAAATAATTTTCAAATTAAATACTATATTGATTACTTTTAATTAATATTTTTTATTTTCTTAAAAACTTTATCTTTTTTTTCAATATGTATTATTGTTATAATCCTCCTTAAGGCTACGAACCTAAAGTATATAACCTAGATACAAAGATACTCGCTAATCCTTCAAGTAATTTATCCAATGATGCCGCAAAATTGGGTCTTTTTCAATGTAAAAGTGGTGCCTGTATAGCGATGGCTGGATATCTTAAAGACAGCAATAAATATTATGGAGTCGCTAAGGCTGGAGGGGCTACTTCCGTCACCTTTACCGATCCAATTAATCTCTCGGAGGAGAATTACTGCAATGAAAGTGTGGGCTTAATTGTCAAGGATAGTAGTGGCAACTACTATCTGTGTATCACGGCTGATTTAGGAGTCAAGGTTCCCGATACCACTGGCTCTTTGGCCTTAGGAACTCCAGCGGGCACTGGAAGTAGCTTAACCGCTAGTAAGCTGATTAAATTGACCCCTAATTTTATCTACGAGGAGTCCTTTTCAGGTAATTGGAGGAACACTATTTAAAACCGTTCTTTTTATTTTTTTTGTAGTTTTAATTTGTATTTATTTATTTATTTATTTTTTTTCAAGTATTAAAGTTAAATTCATTTAATAAGTTTTATTAGAAAATTTATTGATAACTTTCATTTAGTTTATTGAATTTTTATATTTTAGATAATAAACTATGATCTATAATACTTTTTTTTTAAAAAAAACAAAAAAATATTAAAATTATTATTATTAATGAAAAATCATTAATTATTTTAATTAATACTATAATAATTTCATTTATTTCCTTTCTTTGTTTTTTTCTATATTAATAGGAGAAGAGACTGATTACATTTTCAAATTTGGAGAGAATGATTTTCATGTTTATACCTACGGTACAGGAGCATTTACCTTTAAAAGTTCTGTCAATGGAGTTGAGGCCTACTCCTTACTCCAGGATTACACTACCATTTTTTCAAAAATTACTAACTTGCTAGGAGTAACGGAAGCCGATAAGAGTACCATACTTCTTTTGAAGTGTGTAGGTGGTAAGTGTCAAAAGACGGATGGTTACGTCTCCATCGCCACCAATAAAATCTACAAATGTACTTCAGGGGCTTGCACCACGGAAGCAGGGGCAACGGAAAAAAGCGAATCCTGCGACTCGGATAACCTAGGTAAATTAAAATTTGATTCAAATTTAAAACTTTGTAACTCTAACTTTATGGATATAGATGGAAACGTCTATTTTATTGGAACGACTTCTTACAAAATGTATATTGGAAATGCTAGTAAGACTGCTATTGGCATGCCAACACCAGGTAAATAAATTAAAATAAACTCCTAGAATACATTAAAAAAAATTTATAATTAAATTATAAATAAATATAAAAATATTGTTATTTTTATATTTCTCTTTTTTTTTTTTCATTCTTTATTTTTTTTGAAATATTTAATTAGAATAGAAATAATATTAAAATATTTTATTTTTATATTTCTTTTTTTTTTTTATATCTTTTATTTTTTATTATTTGAAATAAAAGAATAGCTATTTTTTATATTCTTTTTTTTTTTTAAAAATTTATAAAACAATTATGATATTGCATTTATATTTAATAAAAAAAATATAAAATGCAATAGCTTTTTTTTTTTATTCTAGTTATTCTTATAATAAATTAATATTAGTATTAATTTATTTTGATGGGTATTAATTTAATGGCTTTAAAATATTTTTAAATTTTTTAAAAGATGATATATTTTTCTATATTTAGTATTTATTTCAAAATAATATTTAGTAATACTTTAAATTATAATTTTTTTTATTGGATTTAAGTGATAATTCGAATTTTATTTTATTGAATACGTTCTTCACAAAATAAATATTTTTTTTTAAGATAATTTATTATTTATTTAAAATATTATTTTTATATTAAAAAAAAAATTTTTTTTTATGATATTATGATTATTTTATTAAAAAAATACATATATACATATATATATATAATTTTAATTTAATACATTATATATTTCAATATAGAAAATGGTTATTACTTAATTAAAGATAATAAAGCCATTACAACCGGTGATGGTGATACCCTGATAGTTTGTAATAATGGTTCTTGTACAGGAACTGCTGTGGCCAGTTTAACCCTAGCGGATAAGTCGTATTTCATTGATCAAAATTCCTATGATCCCGGCTCAGCTAAATTCACTCGTATTATTTCATGTACAGATAAAAATGGCGCTAATCATGCGGATACCTGTTCGATTCTAACCATAGAAGCTGGCATTTACATTAATGCATCAGTCTCAACATTAACTAATGCTCTCATTTCCTGTGCCGATGAATCCGGAATGAAATGTGAATTAATCTCGGCTCAGGATGGAGACTACTACCTTAATGCTTTGACTGGCTCAAAATTCTTGATTGAATGTTCAACTTCTGGTGGTTGTAAAAAGGTCACTTCACCTGACACCACCAATACCTATTTGGACTATGAAACACTCGTCGAAGATTCAAATCCCAAGGAATATACTAGTTTAATTACATGTTCAAATGCAGATACATGCAGTTCAACTGTTGTAGGCAGTGGAGATGCTGGATACCATATTAGTGCTGAAAGTACCTCCAAAATCATATCATGTACTGAGTCTGAATGTATACTAGAAACTTCAAAGGTAGGTTATTATACCAATGCTGACGGTGACTTAATAAAATGCTCTGGAAATCCAATCTCATGTGAAGATTATACCAAAAATAGTAATGAATGTAATACAAATATCATTTCCCAAATAGATACAAACGATAAACTTTGTCTGGATAGCACAGGAGATACCTATATTGTATTTGATACAGATGGAACTCCGGATTATGCTTTGATAAATTACGATACAAACAG